>VDFB02045733.1:0-25107 GCA_007258455.2 Sequoia sempervirens | reverse complement strand
TTGTGTGAGTGAACTGTAATGGCAGATAAGATGTTGAACTACCAAATTGGTCTACTTTAATTCAATAAAAAAAAATTTAAATCATAATTGCAATTCATTAAAACATTCAATGCAACTAAGGATTTATTGTTGTGCATTCAAGTTCATTTGACGTCCATAGAATAGGGTTCTCAAAGTGTCTACAAAATAGTAAGTAAAATTAGTACCCTGTATTTTAATTGTTTGGAAATTTTTTGAAAGTTCCCACTACTTCATTTGGTCAATAGAATTACTAGTTTTCTTGCATTTCTTTTAAGGTTTCACATTCACATTGAACAATAAATTTGTTTAGTCTTTTTGTTTCTATGCGTCAAACCCGTGCCCTAGTCACAAGCTTCTAGTTTCTTTGTAAAGTAAAACCCTAGTTTGTAAGAAACTTTATTTCCATGGCACCTCCATGAGCCCAAGCCTCAAAATAATAGGATAATAAAATACCCCTTTCCCGATACCTCACTGATAAATTAAAACTATCAACATTTGATAAACCCAAGGGTCAATTGTTGTTCCAAGGCACTCAAATTGCAGAAGGCCTCATTGACAAACAATGTACTATCAATGATGCCACATTACAATAGATTGGATGGGCACAATTCAATTACTAGTTTGGAAATAGGAATTGTGGTATACCTATTGGTAACCCTTAGAGATTGGACATGGGAAAACTAGTTGTACATAATGTCTACATGGGTGTTGACCTTCTAAGGACGGTGACATGTAATTATGACCTAGTTTCTATGGTTGTAAGAACCTATGATGGCATTGAGATGGTAAATGTTACTAGGGATAAAATAGATGAGGTCTTCAAGTTAACTAAATGGACTGAAGATATGTTAAGATTGATGAGAAGGAACTAAGAGCTGAATATGAGAGAGTGAGGACAACTTTTAAGATATCAGTATTGCAAAAAAAATTGGCGTCTATAAAGGGACAAGGGAAGATCATCTTGGGCCCATATAATAAAGAGCCTTTCCCTATAAATTAATTTGTGACATATTTACAAAGGATATTTTATTCCATATTGCAGATCTTAGGGTTTGATATGACTACAAGCATGCCTATGGAAAAAATGTACAAGGCCTCCCATTTTCAACATCCCACTTACAATACCCTCTATGAATTTGCATCACATTTGGGTGAAAGGATACATGAGGGCTTGATTGCATTAAATAATGGAAAGGATGGGGTAATATTCTAGTGGTATTCCTTGTTCATGCATATGTTTTTGTACAATGGATCTAGGTTCTTTGGTAAAGATATGAAATTGGTTAGAAAAGAGGGTGATATTGACTTGCCAATCCAATGTTGGAATAGGCTCTTGGATAAAAATGATCACCAATTTAGTTTTGTGGTGTTTGAGAAGATTTTTTCTTCCAAACTAAGGAGGCCCTTGATCATGAATATTCCAAGGATCCTTGCAACAATAATTGATTTCTTGGGGCCTAAAGATAGGAGGCTTGATATGAACATTGAGCACAATTGGGAAGATGTTATTCCCTACCCAAGATATACAATTCTTAGGGTTTATGGCACAAGTGTTTCACCCCATATAATTCCTAGGGAGGTTCCATTTAGAGTTGGTTTTCTTGAGGTGATGTGGCAATTGGGAGATGTAGAGGATAATCACCTGCAAAACTAGAGGAAGGGAACCTTTTTCCCTACATACACTATTTTTTCTGACTTTGTCATGAAAGAGGAAGGATGGAGAAAAAATGTTGATATACTCAAAACACTTGGGATGAAGAGGGTCAAAGAATGTAATCATGACCCTGAAGGTTTCATTATAGGGCTAAATGATAAGATCCAAAGTTCTAAATTTACCAGCAATTTCTACTTTTCTGAGGATGTGATCAGGAATATTTTTGATTTCCAAAAGCAAGATGACAAGAAAATGAAGTGGATTGCATTTGAAAAATTGGAGAAAGAAATGTAGTTAAAGGATCCACAATTTTTAGTGGTTAAGGACATCAAGGATGAAATTCAAAGAGATAAATAAGTGTTTCAAAATTTTAAGCAAGTTGTGGGGAGGTTGAAAGAGGAAAGGATAATTCAAGACAAGGGAAAAGCTATATTAGGAGAGGAACATGGAAAGGGGAAGGCCCTTGAGGTAGAAGAAAGACCTACCTACCAACCCCCAAAGAGAATACTAGTATTTACAAGGAGGAAGGACAAGGTGAAGGAGAAGGAAACAATAACCACCCCTTCTCAATTAGAGAGGTCAAGAATTCCTTCACCAGCACATGAATCACCACCTTTGTCTCCCCCAAGGTCTATTGCTCCCCAAATTATTGAACTTGATTCACCACCAAGGGTGTCATCACCACCAAGGAAACCACCTTCAAAGCAACAAAGGGTAGAATCAAGTGGTTTGGTGGACTATCCTGAGGACTTTGAGAATGATATTTTTTTTACTGAAGAGGAAATTTAGCAAGGAATACTTTCTCCCCCTAGGGAGATGGTACCACAACAAATGGGACTCAAACCGAGCAAGGTGGACCTAGTTGGTATGAACAACATTGATGATGTGAGAGAAGAGGCATGCAATAAATTTATGGATGATGATTCATTTATCAAGTCATTCGATTTCATGGAGTCTGCATGCAGAGAAAAAAGGGAAGAATATGTTAACAACATTACTAAGAAGAGAAGTTTGAACCCTCAATTTCTGGACAAATTCATTGAGGCATAGGTTAGGGAAGAAATAATTGAAATTTTTCAAGGCATCACAACACAAGAGGGAAGAGAATTAATAAGAAAGAGTGGTATTATTTTGCTTCCAAAGTTGGATCTTGCCTCTGCCATCTCTTTTGATATAGTGAGGAGATGAGACAGGTCACTTTACACCATAGAAGAAGCAAAAATTGTATTCTAGGGGTCTAGTTTCAATGAGCAAAGGGATACACTTGAAATTTGGGCCCTAGTCCCAAATACAAAGAAGCCTCTAGTTGTAGAGCCATCTGTAGATTATAGGGGAGGATCAATTATCAAGAGAGTGTCAGACACCCATACAATTGAATCAACCAACATGTCTGTGAATGTTTCCTAGTTTACAAAGGAAATGGTGGAGTCTATGACTGTAGAAAGAGATAAGTTTAGAAAAATGTATAATGACATGTTGGTTGAATACAAGGGTCAAGAAAAGATTGCAAAATTACAAATAAAGATGGAATTGTTGAAAGAACATATGGAAAAGATGTAGGCCAATGCACCAATGAAAAATTATTTTTCTTCTCTTGCTTCACCTCAATAGAAAATTCCATCTACCCCTATTCCTCCTCCAGAAGTTGCATTGGAAATTGTGTCATACAATTTGGGAAATGTGCCAATATTAGTTGAAGGACCAAGTACTATAGGAACACATCAAACTAAGGAAGTCAATAGGGAAGACCTGATTGAAAAAATGAAGATCTATGAAGAGATGTAAATAGTAGGATGGATTGATTCTTGCAAGCAATTTAAAGATTGTGACAGTGGTGTTGGAACATCTCAATAAAGGAATTGACAAGAGATTGATTAACATCCATGCTAACTACTCCTCCATATTCTATGTTATAAGAAACTTTGATAGGGATAAAGAAGTGGCTATCCCACTAATGGAGAAATGGATTCCCAAGTACTAGGATCTTAGGATTATGGTTTTTTGGATCTAAGCATGATACAAGTAATCCAAACAACATTCAACCCACTCTTAAGCTTGTAAGTGGAATCCAAGAATTCCAAGGAAAAATTGAACCATTGGAGGCAAAGATTAGAGAGCTAGTTAAGAGGTTTGATGTGTTGAATGTTAGTTTGCTCCCTGAAATATTGAATGAAAGTGGTGAAATTAAACCATTGTAGGAGTGAAAAGATCAAGAAAATGAGGGGATTTCAACTCAAGCAACCTTAATTTGTGATGGAGCTGACATGCAAATGCTAAGGAGTAGTATGGACATGCTCACTCAAGCAGGGATTTTCCTTGAGGAGTTTGATAGGTAGGATAACTAGGTAGTGACCAAGTATGCTCCATACAGGGAAAAAGCTGACAAGGTTGTTGAATTCAATTGTCCTTCTGAGGAATATTTTCAGCTTTGGAAAATAAAATATCTTGATGTCCTAGATGAGTAGGCTATTGATGTTGTGAGGGTAACTGAAAATTTGGTTATAGGTCTACAACAATGGGAATTATAGTAAGGAGAATACAATACATGGCTTGGAACTAGTATGGATTAGGCCTTAGATACAACAATGCTCAAAATATTGTATTCTCTCTAGTTTGAAATTGATGACAAGGATTGTAGATGTGGAGGTACTTTGGCTTCTTCCTCTTTCTTTATTTTATGTTTTTATTCCTTAAGGCTTGGAGCACGTGGGTAGAATGCTACAACAACTAAATGGTTCCTTTTGGAAGGTGGGAAAAAATCTTCATCAACAAATGTAAATGGTTTTTTTCCTGTGATATTTCCCTCCTTTGAGTTGTAAATGTAACTGCATTAGGGAATACATTTGTAGCGGTCAAATGAGAGTATGAAATGTGTGCATTCTATCCCAAAGCTTTTTTTATCCTTCATTTCTATAAGAAGGAATTCATGGCCAAATGTATAGGTTATTGATTGATCAATGGGTAATTTTATAATAGAAAATATAGAGAACAGTCTAAAGTTTTGTCTCAGGTTTTTGAGTTATGTTGATATGCAACTGTAATTTTTGATAATAGTACTAGCAGTTGAATATATAAGATGGTGAAAATTAAAATCCATTTCTTTCCTAGTGTATTCGTTATATAAGCTATTAATAAAATGATCAAGGGTTATTTTGTTAATATTCATTGTGTTCTAATGAATGTATGGTTCTATCTTTGTTTTAATTCAAAGAATTAATTAAATTGCTTGGATGAAGCCATAGGTTCATGTAATCCGAGTATCCGGATCTGTATAAGAAGTTTTGGTTTAAGATACAATGGTATGATGTTGTAATATAGTATTGTATATGCTTTATTGTGCTAAGTATTAAGCTCTTATCCAATTATTCTTGCATTGAGATTTACTCAATTTCCTAGGTTAAGACACTGGTATAGGTTTTATTTGTGATTCGATTTTCTTGATCATTTATCAGCGATATAAACTCATAATTGAAATTTCTATTGTGCTGTAATTGTTTGTATTTCATGTCAATTTTATCATTCATTGCTCTAGATGTTAAATGTATAAAGGATCTATCAAATTCTTGAAGGATTTCACCTATTGAGCTCTGGTTGTGAGAATGCATCTATTATTTTCAATGTAGTTGGTTATTAGGTGCTTGAATCTATAGGTACATTGTGGGATCACACTCCCAGGTTTTACAGAGCCCAAAGTGTAGGAGGAAAGCATTGTTGTTTTCACTCATTCATTGGCCAATCCCTCTAGGCTGATAAGAATTATAAATAGAAATTCCATAGGATTCTTTGAAGATCATCCGTGTTCTTGAAAAAAAACCAACAGATTGGTGACTCTATTGGGGAGCTATTTGTGAAAAGTCCAAGTGTTTTTTCCAAGCACTGATAAAATATGTAAGGATATTTGTAATTAGATTCATATACATTTCCAAATGTGATATCAAAATTTTCATGAACTTTTCAAATTTTCCCACCATTTATCTTTCTGAGGTCATCTACCTAAATTTTTTCCAATCCTTGCATTTCCTTGAAAATATTTCACCTATATTGTTAAATGTTGGCTAAGGAGTTCTTTACATTTGCAAACCCTTGTAATTCTAAGAAGATCTGCATAGGTGATATCATTATTTACAATTCCCAATTATTTTGGGTGGCGAATTTGAATTCTCTACACCAGTGTGCATTATTTGAAGAAATAAAAAAAATTGAAGAAGAAGAATTGCCAAAGAAAGATGAGGAAAACTAGCACACAAATGAAGAAGCACCCAGAGGAAAAGCTGGAGGGTGAGCTTCAAAAGACTCCTAAGAAGTCATAGAAATATAAGGATTCAAGTACAAGTATAATCCACATCCTATGCCTGAATCAACTCAATTTCCTTCAAGAAATTGTAGCATCCATGAAAGTTGACAAATTTTTTTAGGGTTGGATTATGAGGATGAAGAAGATTGCACAACTAAGAATGTTGTAAGTGTCCATAAATCTAGACCCAAACAAAGTAGAAGTAGAAGTAGGAGCCACCATTGTAATATTACTACTACCGATGCTACTATTGGCAGTATTCTCCCTCCAACATCTAATAGATATTCTCCTTTACCACATGACCTACTAACTGAATCCATTGATAGTGCCCAAAACCTAATAGATTTAGCCAAATCCTTAGATTTAGAAATTACTCTCTTAGATCTTGATGAAGATTTTGGAGATATTAATGCTGTCTAAAGAGAGGTTAAAATACAAGTTGAGATATGTAAGGAAGCTAAGGTAGTGGAAAAACTTCCTACAGTAATCTTGAGAGGAGAATAAGGCAAAAAATTTGAAAATCTTTAGTAGCTACAAAAAATTAAACAAAAATAAACATAAATATCATGCATACGATGACATAGTGATTTACGTGGGGAAAACCGTTTCAAGAGAAAAACACCACACTCCAAAATCTGCCTAATATATTATTCAATAAATCACAAAGATTATAGTATACTTGCAGAGCAAGCTTCTCATAGGAGTATCACCACTCAAAGATCAATAGACAATATGACCACTATCAGACTCTCAAAATACACCACTGTCTCTATTGCATCCATAATACAATTCCCTCATAAAATAGGGTTACATTCTAGGGCAAGACAGGCCAACAAAATATTTTCCATTAGATGTAAAACCTAATAACGAATGGTCCAAATTTAGAATACATCATTATTTAATGTATGTTAGCCATTTTAGGAGTTTCCTAGAAAAGTTAACATGCTCACACTTTGCTCTTTGCTATCAGTGTTGATGCAGGAGCATCCAGGGTGTAAGAGAAATCTTGCATCACCCAAAAAATATGTTGTTTCTTTTCAATAAGGGCTAAATTTGGTAGGGTTACTATTTTTGTAAGTTTTCATTTATGCACAGTTGGACACAAAATCTTACACAGACCTCCTTAATGGTAAATTGAAGCCAATGGTGAAGAAATCACTTCAATACCATTTGTCATTTGAGAGATATTAAAATTTTAATTTTCAAAAATCCTAGTAAAATCTTTAGGGTCAATTTTGAGGCACTTAGAGGCTCCAGATGGGCCTGAAAATTGGTGGAAAATGAAAGTGGATGGCCTTTAGGCCCTACTTTCTGGCAATTTCTCAAGACCTTTTTGAAAAGGTACTATAATAGAAAATCTGACGATTAGATCAAAAGTTATGACCCCACAAAGTTGTAATACCAAAATTAATAAAATTTCAAAATATCTTCCCGCATAAGTTACACTCCAGAAGATTGTAGGGTGCTTACACTTTCTAGAAGATTCTAGGGCGGTTACACCTTCCAAAAAAAGGATGTAAAGGGGGAGTACATGGGGGAGGAGAGAGGAGAGTAGATGGTGGCTCCAATTTGCAGACTTGCATATTTATGTAATCAGAAATCCCATGTGATGGAAAATATAATGTTGTAATTTCATTTTCATTTTAGTGATAATAAAAAATATTTTCTTTCCTTCTTGCATTTTATTTGTGCCATTATTTGTTGTTTTTGTGAGTTTTAGATTGTAAGGGTGGTACCTTTCATCAATTGTATACACCTATCGGTGTAACTAGGAAATATATATAAATATATATACATCCTATCAACAATAAATCATATATAATTGTAAGGTTGAGACACATTTTCCCAACAAATCTCCCACTTTTTGAACACCTTGCAAGAGCAATGTGAGGGTGTAAACATCCTCTCTTTAAGGTTCGAAAGGTCCATAGTATCTAAACACCATCCGAACTTGTCTATACTCATAGGCTTAGTTAAATAATCGACAACATTCATTAAAGTCTCTACCTTAACCTACTTCACCTTTCCATCTTCAACCATATTTCTAACAAAATGATATTGTACATCAATGTGCTTGGTCCTTGCATGAGATTTCAGGTTCTTGGCTAGACATATCACACTCTGACTATCACAATAAATTTTCACTGCACCTTATTTTATTCTAATATCTAAACACAGTTTCTTAAGCCAAATGGCTTCTTTACAAGAATGAGTAGCTACTATATACTCTGGTTTAGTAGTGGAAAAAGCAACCACAACATGTCGCTTACTCATCCAACTAATTGCACCACCAAATAAAGTAAACACATAAACACTGGTGGATTTTCTACTACCAACATCACCTGCCTAGTCTGAATCCACATAACCATGAATATCAAGGAAAATTTCATCTTCAATCATATTACTATGATAACATAAGGAATAATACGAGGTAACCCATAAATATCTGAAGACTCTTGTAATTGAATCCCAATGAACTCTACTAGGATTAGACATATATCTAGAAAGAACTCCCACTGCTTGGGCAATGTTTGGTCTAGTACAAACCATAGCATACATCAAACTTCCAACTGCACTCTGGTAAGACACTCTACTCATGTCTTCCATCTTTGATGGAGATGTTAGACAATCTGAAATAGTTAACTTTATCCCAACTGAAACAAGAACACATAATGGTCTACAATCTTACATATCAAACCTTTGTAAAATTGAATTGACATACTTACTTTGGCCAAGCCATAACTTTCTATTCACACTATCTCTTTTGATTTCTATCCCAAGAATGTGTTTAGCTACACCAAGATATTTCATTTCAAATTTAGTAGCAAGTTTAGATTTTAGTTCTAAAATCATACCTTTCCCTCTACTAATAAATAACATATCATCAACATATAATGCAATAAACAGGAAACAATCACCATCAATTTTATAATAAACATAATGATTTGATTTAGAATGCTCAAATCCAAAACTCAATACATATATATCAAATTTTTGGTACCACATCCTAGGACTCTATTTTAGGCCATACAAATATTTCTTCAATTTGCAAACCAACTTACTTTTACCTTTGACCACATAGTGCTCTGGCTGTGTCATATAAATATCCTCCTCTAAATCACCATGAGGGAAAGTAATTTTCACATCCATTTTCTCAACCTCTAAATCATAAGCAACAACAATAGAAAGTAAAAGTATAATGGATGTCATTTTTGCAACAAGAGAGAATATCTCACCATAATCAACACCCTCAACTTGAGAGTAACCCTCAACACCCTCAACTTGAGAGTAACCCTTCGCAACCAACCTTGCTTTGTAATTCTCAATACCTCCATATGAACCAATATTTTTCTTGAACATCCATTTGCAACCAATAGGTTTTCTTCCATCAGGAAATGGTACAAGATCCCATGTATCATTCTTTTTCAAAGATGCCTATTCTTCATCCATAGCAATCTTCTAGGATTCTACATCATTCATACCTAGTGTCTCTTCTACAGATTTGGGTTCATCCATGTTAGTATTCAAAGCAAAATACATCTCCAATCATCAAGTGAATACCTTTCAAGTGGTTGTATATGTCTTGTAGACCTATGAACAAGTTGAGTTGGAGGTTCTTTCTCCTCTTTTGAAGATCGAGAGCTAGATGAGCTCTCCTCAACTTCTTGTCTATCCTTGGGTCTCATTCAACTTTCTCAGGTGTAGAATGAAATTGAATCACATCTTCTTGTTTTCTTTGTTCTGGCTGCAATGTAATAGAAGGCTTAGTTTCTCTAAAAATAACACTTCTACTTTGTATTACCGTTTGTGCAATAATATCCCAAAGCTTGTATCCTTTCACACCATAACTATATCCGATGAGGATACATTTCATAGCCTTGTTCTCCAACTTTGTTTGCTTCTCCTTTGGTACATGTACTTATGCCTTGTAAACAAAAACTATAAGATGTATTAATGAAGGCTTACGACCTGACCATTCCTCTATAGGAATCTTATCAATAAGAGATGATGTAGGAGATTTGTCAATCAGGTAACATGTAGTGGAAACAACTTCAGCCCGAAACCGTTGTTCTTGGAAAACACCACTCAACATACTCCTAGCCTTCTCCATCAGTTTCTTGTTCATTCTTTCTGCAACTCCATTCTATTGTGGAGAATATGGAGTTGTCTTTTGTATATGAATACCACAATATTTACAGAATCTATCAAAATTATTAGAGAAAAATTCACCACCATTATCAGTCCTTAAAAAAATTATTTTCTTTCTAGTCTACAACTCAACCATTTCTTTAAATTCTTTAAATCAACTGAAAACTTCAAATTTACTCTTTAGAAAATATACCCATATGTCCTTCTACTATAATCATCAATAAATGAAACATAATATATGGATTTACCAATTGAAGGAACATCTACATGACCAAACACATCAGAATGAATAAGATCCAATACACCACAAGGTTTATGAGAACTTGAGTAAAATTGAATGTGGTTTTGTTTTCCATAAATGCAATGCTCACAAAAATTGAATTCAAGATTACAATCAGAAAAACCTTCAACAAGGTTTTTATTTTTCAAGGTCGTTAGACCCTTTTCTCCAATTTGGCCAAGTCTCTAGTGCCATAACATAGTTTTCTCTTTAGGTAACTTTTTCTTAGAAGAAAGAGAACCCTTGGGTACCCAAAAGCCATTACCATAACACCTCTTACCATCTTGCATCCTACATCAGAAAATACTACCTGCACACCCACATCTATTAGTTTTCTCATAGATAAAAAAATTCCGTGCTAGTCTAGGGATATGCAACACATCACTAATACTTTTTATTCTACCATTATGAAATCTGATTTTAACTTTACCATGATCAACAATATCTAAATGAGAATCATCACCCAAGTACACCTTACCTCCATCAAATTCTTCATATGCACAAGACCAATCTCTATTAAAGGTCATATGAAAAGATGCACCTGAGTCAATTAACCATGCATCATTACCTGCACGATTTGCCAAAGTTGCAATGAATGTGTCACCATCTTCCTTCTTGGAATCAGAACCAAAATCAAATTTCTTCTTTTTCTTCTTTTCTTCTTTGCATTCCTTACGAACATGTCCAGGCTTACCGCAATTCCAACAAATAACATTGGACTTTCTAGGAGATTTAAATCTCCCCTTGGACTTGGATTCTTCACGCTTCTCATTCTTCTTTCCTTTTTCCTTAGGTCTTCCATGAACATTTAGGGCCTCCTTGGAAGTGATGGATACCTTCCTCCTCATCTCTTTAGAAATCAAAGAACCCACCACATATTTAGTCTTCAATATAACAAAATTACTCCCAATAGCCATAACAAGAGAATCCCATGAATCAGACAAAGAATAAAGAAATATTTGACATTTCTCCTCCCCATCCATTTTGACACCAATTGATGCCAATTGAGCCACCGACATATTGAATTCTTCTAGGTGGTCTATGATTCATCCACCCTCTTTCATTCTCAAGGAATACACTTCTTCCTCAAGAAAATATTGTTCACTAAAGATTTGGCCTAATACATCTCACTAAGCTTCTTCCATAGTTTTTGTACAAAGGTATCCTCATGGAAATTAATTAAAACAGAGTCTGCCAAGCACAATCTAATTAGACCCTTGTCCTTATGGTCCATAACATCATATTGAGCAGCTTGGGTAGGATTTGTAGGCCTTGAAACATTCTCATCAACAACATCCCACAAATCTTGATCTATCAACAGATCCTCCATCTTTAGCTTCCACATCTCAAAATTATTTCTAGAACATTTCTCCACCTCCATTCTCCTTGATGAACTTGCCCTTTGAATTTTTTTGCAACAAGACCACAAGGTGTCTTTTGCACAAGCTCCCACTCAAATTTGGATTAGTTCAAAAAACCCAACAGCCCACAACTGAAACCAAATGTGATCAAGCTTTGACACCACTTATAAGGAATCTAAGGTAGCAGAACAACTTCCTACACTAATCTTGAGAGGAGAATAATGCAAAAATTTTGCAAATATTTAACAATTATAAAAAATTAAATAGAAATAAACATTAATGTCATGCATACCATGACATAGTGATTTATGTGGGGAAAACCCTTTTGGGAGAAAAACCCGACACTCGAAAAGCTGCCCAATATATTATTCAGTAAATCACAAATATTACAATATACTTGTAGAGAAAGCTTCTCAAAGGAGTATCACCTGTTAGAGATCAAGAGACAACACGACCACTATCAGACTTTCATAATACATCACTATCTCTACTACATCCATAATACAATGCCCTCATAATATAAGGTTACATTCTAGGGCAAGATAGGCCAACACAATATCTGCCATCAGATCCAAAAAATAATAACGAATGGTCTAAATTTACAATACATCATTATTTAATGTATGTTAGCCATTTTAGGAGTTTCCTAAAAAAGTTAACACACTCACACTTTGCTCTTTTCTACCATTGTATACACCTATTGGTGTAACTAGGATATATATATATATATATATATATATACATCCTATCAACAATAAATCATATATAATTGCAAGGTTGAGACACATTTTTCCAACAAGATAAGAAATAAGGAGGAGAGGGAGGATAAACTTAGAAATGACATGATTGAAAGAGAGACATTAATAAGAAAATCAGAGCAGATGAAACTCGTGAAACAAGGAGATCTTGAACCTAATACCATAGGTCTTGTTGTATCTAAAATTTTTGATAGAAAAACTCAATCTGATCCCATAAAGGATACTAATACCACCACCTGGACTAAGTTTGCAGTTACCAACATTGTTGCTCCATACCCCACATCTATTGCACCACCCAAAAGTTGATAAGGGAAAGAAGCCTATGAAAAATTTGGTTATCAATGAAAAATACACATCTCAAAAACTCCTCTGCCTCATAAATCAAATTCAATTGAAGATCAATTAAGGAAGGAAAATTAGGATTTAAAGAAGGAATTAGAAAGGACGCAAATTATGGCAACTAATGTTGAGACTAAAAAAAAGAATGATTTCTTGAGGACATCATGCCTAGTAGAGGGTGTCATAGCATCCAACTCACAAGATCCTCCTCATTCCTCAATAAAACATACACCCACAATGGATGGGAATACTTCATGTCATATAGATCAATCCATCCCCGATTCCAAGTCTCCAAACACAAGTAACACTAATTGCACTTACAATCAATTTACTAATAGAAACATGGATCATAGGAGAGGAGGTGGTGAAGCTAGTAGAAGTAATGAGGTCAGAGAGAATTAGTTTTATAAGCAACCTATGCAATTGGAAAGGTATAGGAAGTTGTGCTTTGATGGGATACCTAGATGCCCAAATCCCATTGATAATGACATCAGGGTTGTGTTGAGGAAATTCACTAAAAATAATGCAATGTACGGGGATTGTTACTTGAGGGCCTTCCTTAATTTGCATGAAGATTATGAGGTAGAACATAAGGATGTCGTTATGAATTTTTTATGAAGTCATTGTTACACCCCAATTGTAAAATTACTATTTACTATTACTATGTAGGGTAAAGTGTGAATGTAATGTGAATTTAGTGGATGAATAAATTGTGTTTGCATTTTGTTATCACTGCTTAATGAATGAATGCAATGTCATTTAATGTTATATGAAGGAATGCATTTATGTTAATGGATGAATATTGTGTTAATATTCTAAATTTGGAGATGTATTATGTATACTGCATATTTTGTGACCAATTGACTACCATGTGCATGTGTTAGTGATTGCAGGTATATGTTCAATTCCTCTAGGTGGAGGGTAAGTATCACTTAGGATAAGGTCTCAGTCAGGTAACTAGTAATGTAACCTATCTTAGCTTACACACACCACAATAGAATAATTGAGTTAGGTTATAAGTGGAAAATTGGCAAGTCATCCCTAGTAAATATGTTTGCTTTAGTAAGAGTCTAATTTACTATTGAGTACATTACTGGGTGATGCTCATCTATTTGAGCTTGAGAGTTCTTTCCCTTGTTACCATGCTTGTATTGATATATGAAACATACGAGGTATGTGTATGCATACACACATACACAACAATGATAGACAATACACACAAAGGAATACATACATAAGGGTACATAGGTAGACATACCTATGCACACTCATGCATGAGTTTCTTATGCACATGGAACTATCTGATGGAACCAACAACATGTATATGTATAAGTATAAAATATTGCTCATAGTCTCATATCAATACCATAGTAATTATTTATGATTTAGTGTGAGAATCAAATGTGTATATAGATAATGTAAATACATATATCCATATGCATATGTATCCAAATATGTGTATGGTAGCAAATGGACATGCCCATACGAATGTATCAATACATGTATACATATGCATACATGTACATAAAGGCATACATATATGAATATATATGTATGCACAACCAATATATTAATATAACAATGCGATAATTATTTTGATGTATTCCTTTGTATATTGATTATATATACATGCTTTATGGACATATGATAAAAATGGATATTTATTAACATATACATATATACGTATACGTGTATATATATTTATGTGTGTTAATATATATGTTAGAGTATATATGTATAAGTTATGTATATATATTTAAACGATACTTGCTTTGAGATCCACCATCTAAAGCAATGATTATTGAAGTTGATTATCTTAAAAAATTAGTGGCCGAACTTTGTGATAATTATGACTTTATTCTTTGGCCGCATTTTATGCTCTTGCTATCAAACGAAAAGAGAGGTTGTGATCCAAAAACTAAGCATAACCATTAAGTTGATATTCAAGAAGAGAATAAGTCAACCCCTTATTGAAACTGTGGACTTAGTCAACTAAATTATCACATTATTTTTCATCAACTAAAATAGTTATAAATACATGGAAACATATCGATGACTCTGTCAAACCGATTCATTAAGTGAATCGACACATATTTCATGACTTAGTTAATATTTAACCTAGTGGCACACATTTGTTGTTGACTATTTCTCAAGAGGAAACCATGCCATCTTTGAGAGAGCATAATAGTGCTTGGTGCCATCTTTGAATCCTTTAACCTATAGATGTCTATTTTGAGATACAAATTGAATTCTATCACATGGATATTTGAATTGGTTTCCAATTTCTGTCAAATATGAAGGTCAATCTATAGTTGTATTAGCTGAGCATGCTTACATGTTCACCACCTTTTCTCTATGAATCATGTGTTGCTATGCATGCAATTTTCTATCAATTACATGCCTAATCCTTAGGGTGTTTGATCTCCTACTGGTTGTATAAATAGCAGCATGAGTTCATTCATTTGGACACATCATTATTCTTCTTCTATGCATTATTTATTGTGCAAAGTCTCTACATTTTGTATACTTTCTATTTGAAATATTCTATCAAAACAATGAGTGAGAGCCTTGAGTATTGAGAGAGTTTTATTATCCTTTGAGAAGAAGCATTTACTAACTTGAGAGTTAAGAGTTGTGATACTTTGTTAGAGGATCAATATCGAGATAGTTTCTATTCTAAAAGTGTTGTGTTTGTAGCTAGTCAAATTGGAAAGATTAAACACATGCATGAAGATATTCTACTTTTTTTATTCTATTTTTGAATGAGCTATGTATTGATTGATTAAACTAGTCTTGTTGTTACTTGCACATAGAGGAAAGTATTTCTTTCTTTGAGAGAAAAGTGGAAAATATTTACTTTTTTTATGCATTGTTTGTAAGTACTCAATGATAAGAGAGACTGTTTGTCATGGGTATTATTATTATACTAGACATGAGTAGATATGGGTAAGAGAGTATGTTTATCATAGGTATTGTTATTATACTAGATATGATAAAACATATACAAGCTTAAGGAACACTCATAGCTAGATAATTAATTATGCTAGATCACTAGTAGGTTATTCTTGGGAATGTTGTCCAGTGAAGGGAGGGAAGTTGTACTTTGCTTATTGAGTTGTGTTACTTTAGGTTGTGTTAAAGATATAGGTTATCTTCGGGAGTATCTTTCCCATGGAAAGGGATTGCCTAAGTATAGATATAATGGTCTTAAGTCAAAATGAGATTTCCATATTGTAGGTGAATGGTAGACCATCACTTGATTATACTGTGTGATAACACTTTGGCCAAAGTAGTGTGATTGTTTGGGAATCCACTGTAGATAGTGATATTTCTGAGACTCCACTATCAATTCACCATGTCCATTTAAATACATGAGGGCTACCTAGCATAGTTTATAAATCTTAGTCATGTAGGACACAACACTAAGCTCATAATGGTATGTCATATGGGGTTACCCAACCAAAACCTTCATTGAAGGGATGGGCCATCTATCATTGATAGATGTGCAGGGGATTGCATATGAGTTTGAGGTTGGTAGAAAAGCACTTGAGTGATGCTTCTCCCAGCAGGTGATAGAACACCAAGGTTTTGAAAGACAAATTCTTAGACTATCTATATCTTATGCTATGAAGCTTGAAGGAGCTATGTGTTTAGTTTTGTACTTTATTGGAAATATTGTACTTGGTGAATTATTGTAATGGAATGGAAATCCTTATTTTACATTGTTATAGCATCTTTTCTCATACATTTTCAATAATGAAAGGATTTTTTTTTATTGCAATGGCTTGTTACATAGTTTATTTTACTCGCACAATAGAAACATAGGAAATTTAATTTAGTGAACGTTTGGCATGTTGCATGTGGTATTAGAGTTACCAAGTTTAGCTCTAGAACCTATGAGCTCAAGATTATTTATGTCCAACGTTATCTAATGTTGTGAATTCTTGTGCCAAGATGGTGCATCTTAGATTAACAGATCAAAATTCAATAATAGGAAATGCATGCTACCTCAAGGATAAGAAGGAAAGAGAAGCCATCGTTATAACCATAAATGGAACCAACTACGAAAATACCATTTGGTTGAGTGACACCAAAAAATTCAGTCATGTACTTTCTCAAATCAATGATGTGAAGAGGAAGATGAAGATGGTGGCTATGTACAACAATCTACCTTCCATCACACCAGAAAAGTCTAAGTCATTATCAAATTCCAAGGATATGCCCTTGGAAGGAAGTGTCATCCCAACATTCATCTTTAGGGACCCTAGAGTTCTTCCATTGGTAGAAGTAATAGTAATTTCCTCAAGTAACGAGCCCAAGGGATATGTACCTCAAGATTAGCCAGATGTGAAATGGTCTCATGAACAAATGTATGCAAAAAGGGTAGACTAAATTGTTGATGAACACCATATTGGAATTGAAACTCATAATTATGTATCAGATGATAAATTTGAAGGCTACTATCCATTTTGGGAAAGATATGAACAATTAAGGAATGACTAGAAAGATAGAGATGAGCAACACTCTCAATCTATAGGATATACTCCATTAAGTTGTGTCAAAGAGTGAATATGAGGGATACTCTCCACTCGATTATTTGAATATTCACTCCATGTAATCAAAGGATATTGAAATCCTTATGTGATGAATAAAATTATTTATCAAAAGCATGTGCTTAATCTTATGTGGAATTCTTTTTGTGCATATGAATTCCATTTTTAATTTTTTCCATAAGATAGTTGATAATGTAATTTAGTCTAACATGGATAATTTTTTTTAGGTAAAACCCAATCTTGTGAAGATGGTGAGGACATCAATGAATCTTGGCAGTAGCTAAGAAGTTGGGCAAGGACCAATAGGAATTGAAGCTAGAATTGACCAAATTTTGGCAAGGTTAGATAACCTTGAACAAGAAAAGGCACAAGCTAGGGTTGAGAAAGAGGTTCTCGTTAATGAGAATGAAGGTGAAAACTCTTCTCATGGATGTGACCAAACCCATGATCATGAAAAAGAAAGATCACCAACACCATCTAAGGAAAGGAATAAGAAGTGTATGGATTTCAAAATTTCAAAGTATATGAAGAAGATTGTTCCACCCAAGTTTGAGGGAAGTACCAATGGGGATGAAGCTAAGGCATGGCTTGTTCAAATGGTAAAGTATTTCAAAATAAAAAATTACACTGAGACCACTAAAGTCGCTTGGGGTGCATACCAGTTAGCTGGAGAAGCTTCAACCTGGCTGATGAAAAAAAAGTTGGAACTCAATATCAACTCATGGAAGCTGAAATGGGGGGAATTTGTTGAGATTTTCCACAAGCGATGGTTGCCCCAACTATACTATGACCAAAAACTCATGGTTTTCTAGAGTTTGAAGCAAGGAAATATGTTGGTCAATGAATATTGGGAGAAGTTTACCCAACTTCTGCATTATGTTCCTATATATCACAAGGATGAGTGCTTCCACATTGGAAAATTTATAATGGGACTTAACCATCAAATCAGAGGAGAAGTGGATATGCATGGTCCTACAACCATGGATCTTTTATATGAAAAAAAGAAATTAAGAAGGAGCAAAAGCTTAGGGCTATCTCCAACTGAAAGGAAAGTAAAGACTGTAAGAAGATTGTGAAAATTCTTGATAAGCCAACTCCAAATAAGGTGGAGGTTGTGAAAAATGTACCTAAGCAAGGAGAAAAGGGTAACTACAATAGTGGAAAAGAGTTGAGAAGGGAGTGAAGAAGGAATGGTTCCAACCGAGGAAATACCAACAACTATGGTGGAAACACTAGTGGATCTAGAGAACCTATGAAGAAGAAGGTACCATATACAAGATGCTATACTTGTGGGGGAGACCATTTTTCTAGAGATTGTCCCAGTAATCCTTCTGGTAGTTCACTACGTACTCAATGGGTAATGTTCCAATAGAGGATACATGCAACAATGGATGACCACCAAGCAGAGTATTAGGCACTCCCATTGAAACTCTAGGTTTTATTTGGTTTACCTATTTTAGTTCTCATTGATACTAGTGCAATTGCAAATTTCATTTCACCTAGAGTAGCTAAGAAATTATCTAGAAAGGCTAGACACATGGAAACTTCTTGGGATGTAGAGTATGTAAACTAGACAAAAGCAAAGGTGGAACAATGTTTGTTCGAGGCTAGGATAGAGATACCTTATTTCTCTACAGAAGTAAACCTTTATGTTGTACCATTAGGATCCTATGATGTTATTTTATGTATGAATTGGTTGTGGAGACATAGGGATAAGGTAGATTGTCATGCAAAAACCATAAAATTCCTAGATGATTTTTGAAACTGAGAGAAGTTCCAAGGGATACCTAGAGAGGTAAAGATTCATCAAATCTTGACAATGCAACTTGTGAGAGATGAGAAGAAAGGGTGCAAACTATTTTCCATTAAAATTGAAGAACTTGGAGAAGATCTTGATAGCTTGGATTCCCAAAGCTTCCAAGAAATGGAAGATAGTGAAATAGATGACACTAGAATGTTAGACATGGAAAGATATGCTATATTGAGAAAAAATTTGGATGTGTTTCCAAAGGTGTTACTTGGGTTACCACCAAGAGGATATTGGATTTCTCTATAGATATAATTCTAGGGTCTGAAGCTATTTCCAAGGTGCCCTATAGGATGACAACAACTGAGTTAATGGAGCTTAAGGCATAGTTGGATGAACTACTATCAAAAGGGTTGATAAGACCAAGTGTTTTGCCTTTGGGAGCACCAGTTATTTTTGTGAAAAAGAAGGATGGTACCATGCATTTGTGCATAGACTATCATATACTTAACAAATCCATGGTAAAGAATAAGTATTTGTTGCCACACATTGATGATCTTTTTGATCAAATGAGAGGAGCTATCATATTCTCAAAGATAGATCTAAGATCTAGATATCACCAGTTGAGAATTAGAGATGAAGATATCTTTAAGACTATGTTCAGAACTAGATATGGGCACTATGAGGTCACAGTTTTACCTTTTTGGTTAAAGTACCTTTCACTCAACCTAATCTGAATGCTAGGTAGAGAAGATGGTTGGAGTTAATAGTTGACTACGACTTCAATATTAGTTATATAAAAGGGAAAGAGAATAGGGTTGTGGACACCTTAAGTTGAAGATGTCATATTGCTTGTAGTGACCCTCCTGCTGTACATCCCATTTTAGTTGTTTTCGTTTGATTGATGACACTTAAGTTTACTAAGATACTATGTTGTTTCTTTTAGAGTGATTTAGGATATGTTGTTTTGTATTTTGTGGATGATACATTGACATCCTGGTTATTTAGTTATGTTGGTTCGATGATACTGTGATAGATTCATTCATGATATGGCTTATTGTTTATGAACTATTGCTTATGTTTATCATGTTGTTATGATTGTTTATGATTGATCTTGCTTGTTTGTGTCGGTGAATAAGACAGTGTAGCATTACTCATTCGTGAGTACCCTGCTACGCTGCAATTCTTATTCACGGTGTGTTTTCTAACATGAGTATATATATATATATATGTTTTAACCTTGATGTTTTCCTGCAGACACAGGTACCAAGTAATGGCTCCACCTACTTGTTAGGTCTGAGCGTACCCTAATTCAATATAAATATGTTGTCAAAGGTATTGACAGGTCCTTTTTAAACCATCGTTAGTTTTGAATGAGTATCTCTATATTACCCCATGTAGTTGTCGGTTTATCTTGTAAATTGTTCATATATATATTGTTTTGTGTTTGCATAATATTTACTATTTATTATATTAAATGACATCATCTATGCCAATGTTTGTGATTTAATTTGTTAAGTTAAATTAACTATGTTGTTGAATTTATCAGTGAAAGTTAATTCCTTGCAATGCTTTTAATTAAAATAATATTATTGTTGTTTTAATTGTGCAAATTGAATTGTGTGAAATAGATATTTTTAAAGCAAGATATTTTCGACGAGATAAGAATCTATGATTGTCAGTTAAAGGTTGGTTCTGATATTTTAAAGAATGAGTTGAACTGAATGAACTATTTACAATGCGAATTGAACTATCAGTTAAAATTGAATGATTGAAATCTTTATTGCATGAATTAATATCAAAAAAATTGGAAATTGTGCATTCACGGGAAGATTTCTAATGGTAGCAATTTTTAGCAGTTTTGTTTCACGGCAATTGTTTTCAGGAGAATTTTTCTTTAAGATTTTGTTCACAAGCGTGTTTTGAAGTGGGCTTGATTGGAATTTCATTGTCGAAATCTAGAAAATTAATAGAGGAATCAGCAAAAGGTTTCAAGTGCGTTTCAGCCCGATTTTCAGATTAACCAGGTTTTCTTCTTTTTAAAGTTTTTGTAAAATTTCTTCTTTGAATGTTTGGAAAGATTAATGATGTGTCAAACCTACAAATTAAACAGAAAATTGTTAGATTCTGCAATCAAATGATACGGAAAATACAGTAAACTAATGATGCTATAGTTCTAGGAATTATAATTTATGTATATATATCCGGAAACAGATTTAAATTTCCATTATTGAACACTGATCTTGAGAAATTTACGGTTTTTGAAAACTATTATTTTGTCAAGATATAAAACTCTCTCCATATACCACTTGTAAGCGGACATATAATTGTATTAGGAATAATTATTCTTTGAGCTGGATGATACAAGTTTTGATTTGGTTGTAAATCTTTTAATAAAATTTAAGTTTCTTCTTTTACCTATATGCTGTCCTTCTTACGCCATAACCAGGTATCAATATTGATGAAGTTATACATATCTATTTTATGTATTACGACTACCTCTTCACCCGTGCGGATGTAAATCAGATCTGTTGTCTTTTAATCTGGTGATTTTTTTTTATATGATACCATGTACTTGTACGGTTTCTTATGCATCCCATCTTGGTCTCCCTGCGCCAGAGGTCTCCTGTTTAGTGTCTGCTATTTAGGACTTAAACAATATAGAATTACAAATTCAAATCCCATAATAGTCACTGCTTTAAAGTTTTGCATGGCGGACTTCAATTTTGTCTATATTGATACTCTATCTTGTTCATCTTTAAAACTATCATGGCGGATCCCTATTCTTTAAAATAATAAACCTGATCATTAAAATTTATGTATATTATCACTTTAGATACTATTCATTAGGCATCCGTTATAATCCGTTTTCTTGTTCCTATGAGTTATGAGTTCGGTGTATCTTCCATGTGAGACGTGGAAAACTGTCAAAAGTTCAAAGGATAAATACGAGAGAAGATCCTTATTTTATGGCGTTCACCTCTTGATAAGCCGTGAATTTTGTGAAGATTATGATGTGATATTCCTGTATGTGTACACTTTGAGATTTCTACACCGGGTCTTATCAGATATTCCTATGTTGTAAAATACCTCGCCCTCCTAATTTTCTCTGTCCATAAAATAACCCTTAGATTTATCTACTGTTGTGAGATACATTGATAATTGCATGTATAATCCATAATTTTAATGCATGGCCGTGTATAAGAAGATATCCATTAGCTGTGAACTTGTCTCATTCTTTCACTATTAAATTGTAGAATGAATTATCTTTTGCATGAAAAGAAATTATCTGAAGTTAACTGTAAGTTCTTAGGCTTATCTGGACATGATAGAATCTTAAGTTTAAGAGTTGAAATTAGACTCTTCTAGATTTGAATGATTCAATCGGTTCTTAAGTTGTGTTATTTATGAGAGAACTAATACTTTATCCTTAGAATGGTTTATCTTTGCGTGTATCAATCGGTGGCAGTTAACTTATTTAGAAAATCATATTTTTATATATATATATTTAATGTGAGATAATTTTTATGCACAAATATTAGTTAAGTGAGAGACTAAGAATAGGAAAAGAAGAAATAAATTAGATGTTAGGTTTATAATTTGAATGTTATTCTTTTTCGTTGAAAATATAGATATTTATAATATAAGTGAGTTATATTGTTTTCTTTAAGGGAATGAATTGCTATATATAAGGATTTATATTATCCTTATTTTATTTATTTTTAATTGTTAGAAATATGTAAATCTCTAATAGTTTGTTTAACATGAATTTTTAAATTCATAGAGATTAATTTAATGTAATGTATAAGTGTTAAACTGTGTATTAAAAATAGAAATAGAATTTTAGGTTTGTGATATGTAAAGTGATTTATGAAGAATGTAAAGACTTTTCCATCGTCAATATATTTGTACTTATTATGAGTTATATTTCTCTCCAAGTAATTGATATCCTATTATTAAGGTTTTATACTTTCCTCACGTATATATGAAGTATCATAATTAATAAGGGAGAACACATATATAATTTTATTGTGATTTATATTAATTATTTAAAATATTTAAAATATCTTTAATTCTATAATGTTATTGAAGTGTTTTCTTAAATTAGTCTGTGAGCAATTAATATCTATAGTTTGTTTATTGTGGATTCTTAACTCTTGAAGTTTGGTAAATTGTAACTATTTGGTGTGTGTATATAATGTAATATTGATGATGTTTATTTTTATTCCATCAAAAGCATGAAAAGTGGAATTTGTAAGATTGTTACGTTTTTAACATGATGTTCATAATTACAATTATCTTATGTGGGGATATAGCTTTGTATCATTTTGTGGTCTTTTGAAGTGACATCCTAGAGATTGTGATTTGCCTCTAGTGAAGGACATAAACATTGAGGTTTTGATCTATGTGCTTGATAGCTACCCCTTGATTTTTATGTTGAGTCATGTTATAGAAAGAGTGGCTTGCAGTAGGGGTTGAAATCCTGAAGTGATTGTCTGGGTAACCTATCATAGGTGTGTTAATTCAGTGAAAACCTAACTAAAGAATTATGGGTTGGTTAGTTATAAACATTAATTCAGATAAAAGTGTGCCTCACCTATTGTCTTAACACTCATTCAGGTTAAGAAAAGGTTGAAAGGACTAGAATTGCAAGTCGTCATCTTGTCCTCTTGAAAGATGAAGGGACTCCACATTGGTCTACATAGGGGCCGGGAATCGGTAGAGGCTACCAGAGTAACTCTTGGAGAGAGGGCTGGTAGTCTAGGAAGATTCACCAGGGTAACCTATCTTGACGATGTGATGAAACTCTTAGTCTATATCATGATGGTGTTCCTTGTGTTCAAATTTATTTGGATGTGTTGTGTTACTAAGGTTTTATCTGCTAGGATTGTTAACGTTATGTCATGATATAATTTGTAAACCCTGTAAACGTAATGGTTTTTCTTCTTTGCCTGTGGACCTGTTATTATCTCCTAGCATGGAGGGAGTGGACCTTTGGGTTCCACGTGGTCGGGAGGAAACCGTGCTACACCTTGTATTTTCTTGTAGATGATCCTATGCTTGCAGCTGGTTCCAGTTACTTCATTTTCATGACTATGGATGTGAAGAATGTTCGTGGATATGGATATTAGTTGTGATATGATCACTATCAACTTTGTAAAAATTACCTCTTGTATAAGAGCGTTCATATTGTACCAACTTTGGATGTATTGAGATTCAATGAAATCTCTTTTGTTGTAATCCGATCATGTGGATATTCGGTTGTAGTAAGTTTTATGAACTAAACCATTCATGGTATTAAGTTGGTTTATGATTATGATAATGTGTTGAGATTATTTATTAGGTTTAAGTAACATCATCTTGGAAACCTTATGGAAAATGTGTAATTAAATATCTTTAAAAAAAAAATGTTCAATTAATTTCATTCTTTACAGTTTGTTTTAATGGTAACCAAGTGTATGCTACATTGCTTCAATAGTAACCATTCAAACTAACTTTAAGGGACAAGTGTTGCAAAAGTGTAAAGAGGATGAGTACTACTTGCAAGTCAAGTAGGCACTCGCTAATAATCCACAAGATTCTAGGTATGAGGGTTTTCATTTTAAACCTAATGGATTACTTAGATATAAAGGTAGGATGTATGTACCTAATGTAGTAGAGTTAAGGAATTTGGTATGGAAAGAAGTTCATGAAGTACCATACTTTGGACACCCTGGAGTGACCAAAATGATGGCGGATGTGAAGCCATTATATTTTTAGAAAGGGATGAAAGGGGATGCTGCTAATTTTGTGGCTAGGTGTCTTGAATGTAAAAGGGTGAAAGTAGAGAATCATCATCCTATAGTCTTGTTATATCCACATGACATACCAGAGAGGAAGTGGCAAGTCATAAGTATGGACTTTGTGCAAGGATTGCCTATGCCAAGAAATAAGCATAATGCCATTCTTGT
>VDFB02045731.1:0-17245 GCA_007258455.2 Sequoia sempervirens | reverse complement strand
GCTTTCAAAACAATAAATACCCCATCGCAAATAGAATCTGTTAGAGCATGCATTATCAAGGCAGAGGACTAGGCATACATGAGCAAGGCATTCAAGAGCCAATACAGCTTCAGACAAATCACATACATCAAGGTCTTGGCTATTCTTTAGTTAGTGAATCAAATGATGTCAATGGAACCTCCTTGATACTGGGGGCAACCTTTTAAGATACAAACTTCAAAATGGAGTCCATGAGAAATCCTTGTCATAAGATTGTTGCCAACACCTCATCCACCCACACCATAGACCATCATTCTCGACATATTACACCTTCCCTTTGGAACCAACAAAAAGAAAAGTCTTACAAAGTCAAAAATCAAATGTCAAAGGCCGTCGAATTAGACAAAAAGACAAGTGGACAAATGAAATTAAAATGGATCCTAAAGAAAAGTGGATCAAACAAAGAACATATGTCAAAAGAAAAAGTTAATCAAAATGTGGAGCCGCAAGACAAGAGGACTCCCATATATAACACATGTCCACCTCCTTCAAAATGGTCATCAAGCAAGGCATCTAAAGGTGTTGGTTCCAAATTCCATCCCTCCAAAATCCATCATCCATCATATCGAGTTTGGAAAATAAAAAGTGATTCATCCAAACATCCAAAAAATCCATCCATGTCTACCATCATCCACCATAATCCTACATCTCGCCTAAAGTCCAAAAATCCCATGTCACAAATCCATCGCATCTTGGCAACAACTCTTTATCATAAGGACTCTCATGGCACTCTATTGAGATGTGTGCATTCTGATAAGGCCAATTCTAGTATCGGAAAGGACCATGATGACATCAATCAGTTGTATGTAAGCGCTAGGATCCTGACAAGGCAGCTACTTCAGAAAGGATATTATTGGCACATCATGGCATCAGTCTCTACATCAACACCATCAGTGGATTCAGAGCAGTCAGTGGTCATCTAAAGCATCTAGGCTATCCAAAAACACAAAAAAAAATAAAAAAAAAAATAAAAAATAAAAAAATCATCACCTTGATGAAAACTTGGCAAACAAGCATCTTGGTGACAAAAAAAAATAAAAATCAAAAAAGTTAAGAAAATAGTAAAGAGAAAAATTTCATCCAATGGTGAAAACCTGGCAAACAGGCGCCCTGGATAAGTACCATGATGAAAACTTGGCAAATAGACGTCATGTGTAAAATAAATCATCTATGTGGACTTTTACACTTGGGGGCAAGTCGTCTCATCTCCTATGCCTTCCTCTTAACATTGGCATCCATCCATTTCATCCATATCATTTCCCTCCATTTTCCCACCTACCTTGGTCTTGGCATAAAATTGGCACACATAAATCATGCTTTGGGGAAAACTCTTGACATGTCAATCCTTTTGTCACAAACTATTTTGTCATTTCCATCATTATCCCTATATGACATAATCCTAGAAAATCATATGACAATTCCTTGAGTCTCATGTTTCTTGTCCTTTATCAAGGCCACCTATCAGTCTTTCATGTCTATCACCTATTTTGGCTTTCCCTTGTCAAATGGTCTAAGGATACTCCATCACTCCATCGTCCCAACCAAGTCATTCCAAATGCAATGAGTTTCATCCATACAAGCACATTATCCAAAACATTACTTGAATTTTTTCCTAGCCCAGCTGCAAACCTCGATACCTTCGTCACATTATCATCATACTCATGTTGTTTTGGGATGTGTCCTTCCCATGTCAAACAACGTTGTCATCACCTGTCAATTGGTACTCAACTTGACTAGGGAAAACTTTTATCATGAGACTACAGTGGGTACCGCACGTGATCCTAAAAATTAGAAAATGTCCTGAAAAATACCTAAAAATCAGAAAATGTCCTAAAAAAAGACCTAAAAATAAGAAAATGTCCTGAAAAAGACCTAAAAATCAGAAAATGTCCTGAAAAAAGACCTAAAAATCAGAAAATGTCCTAAAAAAGACCAAAAAATTGAAAAAATGTCCTAGAGAAAACACAAAAATTCCAAAAAACAGAGTCATGTCAGTCAGCATAGTCACGCCAATTCAACTCTTGATTAGTCTTTGTCATTGCCAAACTACGTTGTCTCTGCGCATTTGCTACGTAGGCAAGGCTCATCTTCGAGCCCCCGAGACATTAGGTCAGTCCAATTAGGTTTGTCAAAATAAATCACGACTCAATCTTTCATCAACAAGACAAAGTCTTTGGTTGTGTCGAACTATGAGGTCTCTGAGTGCATGACGTAGGCAAGGCCATCTGTCGATGGGCCCCCGAGGCCGCACTAGGTCAGTCCATTAGGGTTCATTGCACAATTTTTGCACACACATGAAACAGTCCTTAAACTTGAATGAACAATCTACCTAAGTGAACTTCGACAATCTGTCAATGGAACATGACAATCATCTTGGCATATCAAAATTAGTCAATCTCAGTCAAACTTAGTCAAGCTAGTCAAATCTTGCTTACTCTTCAGATGTGTCCTTCTGAAGGGTAGCCCGTCATTTAATCATTCCCTAGGATGTGTCCTTCCTAGGCATCGTCATCGTCATTCGACATTTTGAGCAATCCTCTTGACATTTAAGGATCGCTCCTCTTGACATCAATGTTCTTTTAGATGTGTCCTTCTGAAGAACAACCCCTATCATTTATGCCTTAGGATGTGTCCTTCCTAGGCATCGTCACTGTCACCTGGAATTTTGAGGGATCCTCTTGAATTTTGGGGGTTTCTCCTCTTGACATCAACATTATTCAGGATGTGTCCTTCCTGAATTTGGCAATCTTCAACACTCATCATCTTGGCATCATCAAAACTTTGACACCCTGGCATCTCAAAATCAAACCAGACATCTTGACATTAAAACACTTGGAAAACACTTGGCACTTGTCTGTTGATTTTTCATCATGTTACTAGTTTTTCAGCGAGATCTCGACAACAGGATTTAGAGAAGCAGCGATGTATCATGAGGTTTGTTTTGTATTTTGACACTCATGTTACTAGTTTCTCAGTGATGTCCTGACTCTGGGATTTAGAAAAACAGTGATGTATCATGATGATGGATTTGGCTTTATTTTGTCCTTTTTGGTAATCATGTTGCTAGTTTCTCGAGGATGTCCTGGAAACAGGATTTAGAGAAGTAACGACGTTTCATGATTTGTCTTTCTTGTCTTTTTCTGCTTGTGGTTGGTTATGGAAAAAAGACTGGGGCAAATGTGCCTTTTTGTATGAGTCATGATCATCCTTGTCTGCGACTGCTTATCTCACGTGATGGTACAACCTTGCACACCTTGGTCTATGTCATATCATGGTGTTTGTTGGCCATTACAATAATCTGCCCAATGATGATAAATATAAAAATGTAAGTATGAAAGTTGGTTCCCCTATCTTTTTTTCATCTAGCTTTCCATCTTCATCCTCCCTTCTCTTCCACGCTAATATCCATCCCCTTCCAAGCTAACATTTCTTCTATCTTTCATCTTCTAGTCTTCTCATCCATTTCGAGAGCACACCCGTGTTCTTGGAACCCGTCTGTCCTCTCGAGGGGGCATACCGTAACCCTCCTTATCATTTTTTCTCATCTTACTTTGTACTGGGGCATGACTTTGACTTGTTTTTCTTTGTCACAATGTGACAGGCTACATTATGACAAAGAGGGGCAAAATGTAGACACATAAAAATGTCCTAAGCCTTCAAGCGTCATTTTTCTTCATCCTCGTCCTTCGATAATTGAATATTTTTAGTTATTCAATTATGTTTGATTACATTCCTCTATTAATTAAATAATTTTTAATAATTATTTAATTAATTCACTTTCTAATATTTATTCTATCTTGACCAATTAAATAAACTAATTGCATCACTAATTTCTTCCTCTTCTTCAATAGTTAAATAAATTATTATTTATTTAACTATTTTGTCATCTTTCATCTATAGTTAAATAATTACCATTAATTATTTATCTATTCGTGGTCCTTTAATTCTTCCGTAGTTAAATAATTATTAAAATCATTTAACTATCCCATGCCATCTCTCCTAATTAAATAGTTAATCTAAATTAATTATTTAAGGTCTAATTTCCATCTCTCAATTTAATTAAATTAATAAATTTAATTAAATGCTCCTCTTTTCATTTTCTCCAAATAAATAATTTGAATAAATTATTTATTTTCCACTTGTCCATTTCCTCTATTTTCAAATAAATAATTTGAATAAATTATTTATTTTCCACTTGTCCATTTCCTCCATTTTTGGATAAATAATTTAAAATTAATTATTTATGCACCACTTGGTCAAAGATACCCTGTCATAATCCCCTGTCATAACATTCATTTCCTGTCATAGCTTGCATGTCCCTGCATGTCCTTGCATGCCTATCCTAGCCTGCATGTCTATCATGGCCTGCATGTCTTTGCATGTCTTCTTGTCATGATTCCTCCAAGAATAGCATATTCTTGGTGCATCAATTTTGGACCATTGATCTTGGCATCTTTTCTAAGACTTAATCTCAACCATCCATTTCGTAACATCCCTCTCATGCATTCCCATCCATTGATCTTGGAATCTTTCTAGAATATTAATCTCAACTGTCCATTCGAATGGTTGTCTATAAAAGCAACCTTCCTTCTCCATTTTCAGGCTAACAACTATTCTTCTCCAACTTTCTACTTATCATTTGCAGGTATTTGCACAAGTCACATTACAAATCTAAGGGCATATTTGCAAAGGGAGAAATAGGAGAGCAAGAGAAGGAATCAACTACAATATGGGGAGTACTTTATTTTATTTGCTTTCACTTTGAAATCTCCATTTGTTTGTATTCTCTTGTTTGGATGAGGTTAATAGTTTAGAAGTGTTAGTTGTCACTTTATCTATCCTATTTGATTTCTAACCTCATCTCACAGTTAGAAGTGGGAATCAATGTTTTCAAAGGACTTGTAACCCCTTTTTCAAGCTGCAAGAAACTTTCTGGCTTAGGGTCTATTTCAATTTGATATATATGATTATTATAAATATACTTCATGATACAGTGAAGGGTGGAAGGCACTGCATTCATCTCATTAATCCACTATTGGCCTAAAAGGAGATTATATGAAAGATCGTAAGGTATGAAGTGGATAGGAGTTTGCAAAGTAACCACCCCAACCATAATAGGTAAAGTAATTATCCCAAGTAGTTTCTTTGTTGTATTATCAAATCTTCGAATAGAAACTGAATCAATTATTATTTGTGATCTATCAACTTTTAATCGATCAAGGAGACTCACACTACACACATTAAGGTCAAATTCATTATCTATGAGAGTGTGTTTGATACCTATGTGATGTAATTGAGCGACGATCATAAAGGCATCATGTTGTTTCGTAACTCCAAAGGAGGGAGCTCATGTTGATGAAAATTTATATCGAGACTATATTTTTGAACAAGAGCTGCCACATCATTTGGAGTGGTTCCAAGAGGAATTATGAGTTGTTTTTAAAAGGTTTGAAGAATGGTGTTTTAAGTTGGTGAGGTTTGAAGTAAATCCCAAAGAGAAATTTTGGTAAAATCATGTTGGGCCAAAAAGTTACAATATGATGGGTATGTGGCTGATGACTTTATTTTTACCCAAAACTGATGAAACGAAAAGGGTTTTTAAAGGAGATTATCAACTTTCCACCAATATAAATTATGCTTTACTTTGAATTTAATAAGTAATTATTATTCATTTTCTATTCAAATTATGACTAAAGTCCTGATTGATAGACTAATTGAAAAACAGTTATACCTTTCAAATGGTATCACATTTTTTGAATCCAAAACATGGATCACATTCTATGCTTCACATACTATAGGATTAATAAAATAAAAATTGAATTTATTGAACTTTTGACCAAGTTAAGCTGGTCAGACATACGAGTTTTTATATTTTTAAAAGTTGTAATAAAAAATTCATAATTAATTATTTACTTGAGAAAAAATTACAAAAAAATATGTATCACAGTGGGACATGAGTTCTCTACTTATATCTAAAATATTTATAAAAAATATTATCATTTTATTGTGGTTAGGGTGGTCAGACAGACACCTACTTCTTATTTTTTCCCTGAAACTTTAAGTACTACTATATTGAAATTTCAAAGTTTTACCAAATAGATTTTTTTTTTTTAAACAAACCTAGTAGTTTAGAAACCACATTCAATTTACTATAGATTCTATTCTTACATATTTTTAAATTAATATACATAACTTATTCAATTTTTTACGTGAAGGTGCCTAATTCTAATTTTTCTGATTTTTTTGCCACTTAAGGGCCTGTTTTTTCCTTGATGATCCTGCACATACCCATTAATGGTGTTAGGTTTCTTATTACAAACATTATAGGATGAAGTGAGTGAGAGGACGCCCTTAAGGGCTTCATCTAACTTATAGAAAACATCACTACAAAGTGGCTTGGATGAGATGTTTCAAACTTGAATCATGTGTTCAATTGGATCATTTGAAGTGTTGGGTGTGATTGGCACTGGATATTTGCTAGTTTCCTCGATGTAAGTTGATCGAAAAGGACTACAAAATATGACAGAAAATAAAACTTTTAAAATTCTAAGACTATCCATAAATTCCATGAAAAGAAATGAACTTTTATGATAAGAAAATAGAAAGAATTGAACTAAAATAGAAATGTAATGACAGAAAACAGAAAGATGCAATGTAGGAAATTAAAATATGGAAATGATGATGCAAAACTACAGAGGGACTGATTTTCCCTAGGTGGTGAATGAGTCCTAGGAGATGGTTTTTTTTTATGTTTTTCTGATTTTTTTTGTGTTTTCTTTTTATGAAATTTCAACTTTGTACAATGCAAATACAAAATGTAAATGTAGAGATGTCAAATAATGCAATGAGATATAAAGTAAATAATGCTTTCACTAATGTAATGCTTTGAAGAATCCTAAAACAATGCAAGAGCATGAAACCTAAGATGCAATTAGATGTAAATTAGAATGTTGTTATGCTGAAAAGTCAGGTTCACCAAAATGAAACATAGAGTTTTGGGACCTTATGGACTACTCTTGCACTTCTAGTGTTTTTCACCTAAAAGGGGAGAGATAGGACCAAAAATGCTAATGATTCACTCAAATTAGGATGTATAAAATATTTTTTAATGTAAATGGACCTAACTAAATGCAATTGACTAATATGAATAACTAAAAATGAATGCGAAACTAAGATTTATGCTTTGTTTGAAAACATAGTTTTGTTTGGAAAAAGGTTAAAATAATGAACAAAAATGCAACTTTTAACCAAACAGAAAGTTGTTTCTCAAAATATGTGCACCTGGAAAGTTGTAGAGGATTGGAGAAAAATTTGAAAATTTGAAGAAATCTAAACTTGGGCTGATTGGGACTCATTCACCACCTTGGGTGAATCAATCCCAAATCATGAAATTTCTACACATAACTTGTTTTCTGACAACCGGGGATCTAAAACTGCATCTGACTCAAATCTATATCTTAGGGTTGAATTATTCCCCATGCATGGAAAATCAATCCTCTTTTTTATTTCTACAATCTCAAAATGCAAATTTGTACCTTGACACCTACACAACAATTTCTGATGAAAACTTGATTTCGGATCTCAAAAAATTCTTGCAAAATAGCTTAAAAAGTAGGTCTATGGGGGGTTTTCCTTATTCAAACCCCTAGATAGGTAATTAAATTTGGAATAGAGAAAAATTTGAATAAACCCTAGCCTTAGATGTGTTAAAGACTAGGAAAAGATGAAATGTAAGAAGGTTCATATTCTATTGCTCTAGAACAAGACATGCAAGAGTGATTGAAATGATACAAGAATTAAACCATAGAAACCTTATAACACATGAAACATAGAAATAAAATGGCATTCAAGTGTTAAAAAAATACAATGCAAACCTTAATCTGAAGATAGAGTGAAAATGGAAGATGGAATCAATAGGAAACCAAGTCCTTAGGCATATTTTGGTGGCTAGTTGCACCTCTTCACCCTAGATTTCTTCATGATTCACCATAGGCATCCATCATCAACCCTTTGCAATGTTGGATCTTGATAAAAAAAATTGAGCTTCAAGACCTGCAAAAACCCTAGTTTAGTGCCCTAAAACTTCAACTTTTGCTAATGAAACTTGTTGTAGAAGACTTTTCTCTTGAGAGATGATAAAAAGATGATAAAATATGATAGATAGATGTGTCAAATGACTTGAAATGTGTATTTATAAGAAAAAAAAAAAACTTTATTTTCCCATTAATTAGACCTAAGAGGCCGACATTCACCAGAAATAAAAGTTAAATTGATTAAATTCCCACATAATTTTGAATTTTCCCTCAAAGGGGACTCATTCGCCACCCTTGCTGAATGGGTCCCACCAAAGGGGGATCATTCACCCAAGGTGGTGAATGGGTCACACTACTTCTATTTAAAGGTGGGTTGTTGGGGTATGATGTCATTAAATGTTGTTTGTCGGGTTTTATGTGATTTCTTAAGTGAAACAGGCCTCTAGATCAAAATTAATAGGTCTAAGGGGCCTATAAATGTTTTTTTGAAGGATAAATGATGTGAGGGGACTCAATATTTGGTCCAATTATGCATGAAATTGTCTCTTTTCTCAAGAGGGTCAAATTTTCTATGACACAACCAGCAATTTGGACTTGGTTTTGGTGGCCATTCTTGGCTATAATTTGAAGGTTGTTGTTGCAAGTGTGGTTATTTTCCTGGGAGGGTAGTGGAAAATGTTATTGTACATTTATTTTAAGTTTTAAAGGTATTGGTTACAACAAATGAAGACAATATTTAACTGTTGAAGGTTGGAATAGTTGCATGCTGAAGATTTCAAGTGGGAGAGTGTATATTTAAGTTGCATTTGTAAGGAGAAAAAATGGTTTTGTATTTGTTAAACATTTTATGTTATTAATTATATTAGAATCCATTTTTATTTTTTGTTCATGAGTCCTTGGGGTTGTACAATTTGTTACATTTCCATATTTGTTGAAGATTGTCTCAATTGAACAAGTTTAGAATTGTTGGTTAACATATTTGTCACTTCGAGTTTATACTCCTTTTCCTACACAAATGACAACCTGACCAAGATTTGAGCCACTTGTAATGGTAATTGCAAGTGCTCTCTTCTTATTTTACAAGGCACAACTACCTTCTAGTGATTTGCAATGAGGGTATGTGCAGGATCATCATGGAAAAAATAGACCCTCAAGTGGCAAAAAAATTATAAAAATCAAAGTTAGGCAACTTGACGTAAAAATTTGAATAAGTTACCTATATTATTTCAAAATATGTAAGAATAGAATCTGTAGAAAATTGAATGTAGTTTCTAAACTACTAGTTTTTTTTTTAAATCTATTTGGTAAAAATTTGAAATTTCAATGCAGTAGTACTTAAATTTTAGGGAAAAATAAGTAGGGGTCTATCTAACCACCCTAACCATAATAAAATGATAATATTTTAGATATAAGTAGAGGACTCATGTCCGAATGTGATGCATATTTTTTTATAATTTTTTTCCAAGTAAATAATTAATTATAATTTTTTTATTACAAATTTTAAAAAATATAAAAACTTGTGTGTCTGACCACCTTAACTTTGTCAAAAATTCATGAAATTCAAATTTTTTTTTAATCCTATAGTATGTGAAGCATAGAATGTGACGCATGTTTCGGATTCAAAAAATGTGATACCATTTGAAAGCTATAGATGTTTTTCAATCAACCTATCAATCGGGACTTTAGTCATAATTCAAATAGAAAATGAATAATAATTATTTATTAAATTCAAAGTAAAAGCATAATTTATATTGGTGGAAAGTTGAGAATCTCCTTTAAAAACCCTTTTCATTTCATCAATTTTGAGTAAAAAAAAAGTTGTTAGCCACATACCCTACACATACCCATCATATTGCCACTTTTTGGCCCATCATGATCTTGCACATACCCATGAATGAAAACGGGGTATGCTTTTAACCAAAAACCAGAAAAGGAAAAATAACATCTACCCATAACCATGAAAATAGATGCAAGAGATTGATTTAAAATATAGTGAATGTGAAAAAATAACACAAAGTTCATTTATACCACACCCATGAATGAGAAACAAGAATGGAATAGATAGCAAACTCCTTTTCAATAGATAGGTTAAATTGAATTCAAAGCCTTAGAAATAACCACATAGACAACTTGACATAACAGATAAAACATTGAAGTGCAATTAGGAAGAATCACAATTAATTCATAATCAAAGAAAACATTAATATATACACATATTCAGAAATGTCTCTTTTATTTCTCCAATGCCAAAATGTGGGTTCATAGGCCTAATACCCCTGTACAATCAAAATTTTCTAAAAAGGAAATCATACTATTATTTTCTTCTTTTTTCCCTTGCTTCTTTTCCTCTTCCCCCCCCTTTTCTGGGGTTTCACAAAAGCCAAAATATATATCCCAAAAATGAAACCGTTCCTTTCCAGAAAATAACAGCCCACAAAAGAGACCGTTATCAAGAAACAAACTTGAAACAAAAATAGTTCATTACCAAAATTAAAATATTGCATGCATGCAAGACCAAATAAATTAAATTGCCTCGGGGATAGGACCTCTATCCACTTCCTATCGAATTTCCATAAAGAGGTTGTGAAGCTCAGCATGCTCCTCTTATTCTTCCAAAATGAGAATTACCCTATTGTATTTGACATAGCTAGTTTTCTCCTTCCATTCCATTGAGTGCAATTGGGAGATGATGTCAATTTACTCCTCTTTAGGCCAATTCAAATCTAGTTGCATGACAAGCAAAGGTTCATCATACCAGATCCCATTAATTGTAGGAAGCACCATTTTGAAAAATGTTCTAGAAAATTAAGCTCAAGAGTACCACCACTTTACTTTGTGAATAGGTTATTTATTTCAAATGGAAGAAAATCAAGGATTTTAATTTGATAAAAAATGTGGCCACCTCAGCAAATCTAGTTTGTTACACTTGTTATTCAATAGCAATATTAATGCATCATCAGTGTATTTCTCGAGAAAAGAGATTTAAGATTGAGTTTGTACTTCAAGAATTCCTGAAGGGACATCCTATGATATGCTATACACACCATTAAATGAATTGACAACACCTTGAAAACTAATACATTTTCCATAGAGTCATGGGATCGTAGAAAAATGGAAACAACGAACCACATGTTAGGACTTTTGAACTTCTAGGAACCTCCAACATGTCAATTACCTTAAATGTCAAAGAGAACTGAATTAGGTGATCGAGTGATTCTGAAACTTTATAAATTAGTGATAAGGTTATGAAAGCCACAAAGACAATGACCTCTCAAATTCTTATCAAAGTCGAGGGATGGAAACCTATTTAGTTCAAGAGGGAAAAATTGCATGTTTTCAAATCAAAATTTCATGCGTAACATTGGCTCCAATTAGGGATTGTATTTTTGTATAAAATGTAGAGGACTTGAGAAACTCTAGGGTAGACCATTCCTTATGCATTAGGCAATAGATTCAAGAGAGAAGCAAGGGAACAGGGTGCTGCCTATAGAAAGGTGGAGTGGATCAAGGCACAAACCAAAATTGACCAAGCCAAAAATAGGAAAAACATGTAACACCCCGTCATGCAAACCCCAAAGGAAAACTAATTAACTAATAACATCACAATTTTCTTTCTTTGCGAAACTATTGTGAAGTCTACATTAACATGCAACACTTGTAAAGGAACCATACATACATATCACTTATCTAATCCTTTGGAGTAATGTGACTGCATGCATTACATTATATCCTTCACACTAATGAATTTAATTATAAATATTTCCATAGATACAATGCCACTAAAGATCATATATTATGAACCAATAGAACATAATAATACAACAATAAATATATATTACAATTACAATAAGAATCCATTAGTGATCATAAGATAATGCCAAAGATTACAATAATTACATTTAAAATATGAAGTTACAACATTTCAAGAAATACATCAATATAATAGTAATTCCCAACATGAATGGGAATAGTACAATAACATGGAATAATAAAACAAAAATCTATTGATACAAAGCATCAAGTCTAGATTTGTCTTTCATACAACTTTGGAGTCACTACAAATGGTACAAGGATGCACATCTCGATCTTCAGCTGGGGACCCAATGGAGTGCATAGCACATTCCACCTGACCATATGGACCCTAAGGCCCACCCTCTATGCTAGGAGGTGACAAGAATGACCCACAAAAAATGAAGATGATCAAGGGAACAATACTAACAAGACATCATAACAAAAGCAACAACAAACACAAGACAACATTCGCTTCCAAAGGTACAAGAAAAGAAAGAGGTGAACAACAAACATACAAGGTTGCCAAGGGGAAGAGTTTCATTGCATAGCTTGACATGGGTTACCCAATGTAGATCTTCATAGGTTACCGGACCCCATCCTGGGTTACCCAATCAGCCTCAAATGATCCCCATCCCCCTTTCTAACTCATGCAAAACCAATATACCCTTCATGAAGACAAGGCAGTTAGTCTTTCCATTCAAGGCCTTCCCATCTCATCTCAAGCCTAAATGAGTGCTTGAGCCATGAGTGAGACATCCATTATCTTTTAATTAATGTGAGATACTACCGGCACCCCCTAATTCATTAGTAGGTTAACAATGATTAGAGAGAAATCTCAATGAGTTACCCGTACACCACTTTGTACATGTCAACCACCAGTAAGAGCCACTTCCCCCTACTAGCAACAAAATCTCAAAATCACAAATAGGCAAGCCAACTTGCAAAAGATACCAAAACCAACAAAATAAATACACCAAGTGAGGCATGCACGATATCATGCTAGAACTTCATAGTAAACAATTTCCAAGTGCAAGGCTAAAACCCACATAAGCACAAATAGATATCAAATCAATAGTTCAAAAAGACTTATGCAAACTTTCATGTCTTCATATGGGTTACCCAATGCATATCCTCCTAGGTTGCTGACCCCCATCCTGTGTTATCTAGGCAGCCTCAACGGATCCCTGGCCCCAATACCAACTAAAGCAAACAAAAAAATCATACTCCTCTCTAACCTCTGGAAGACTAACAAATTACTAACACAAAGGCTCCCCCATTGAAGTAGCAACAATAACATGATATCAAGAGACAATTTACAATCCACAATTTACAAATCAAAAAGAGTAGATTAACGAGTGGCATCATCACCCAAAAAATATTCAAACTCAATCAAGACTAACATAATCAATTCAATACAACATCAACCATAAAAATCAAAATCCTCTCAATAACCATTTTGCACAAATGGCTCCCTCCATAAAACCATAACCAGAATAAACTAAAAACCAAAATCAACCATAAACAAAAAACAAAGTAAACCAACCGACCGTGCACTTCAACATACACAAACCATACATACCATCTAGGTTCAATTCTCGGGATAATAATTGCCAACAATTCAATCATATCCCCAATGTCACTAGGCCACTCTATGGTAAAAGAAAACAATGATCCAAGATCAAAAGGTTATATTTCGACACACAAGTAGGGTCTCCCAAAGTTTCTTGCAAAATAACAAGATGACTCAAACAATCCTTATGCACAACTAGGTTGATTTTCCACAATTTAGCTTGACTCTATAAATGCATGGTACTAGAAGATCAATCCAACCCATTCTATAGTGCATTATGATTTATTGGATATACCAGCCCTAACATGTATTTTGTAATAATAAAACAAAACAAAGTAAGAAGAGTAATTTATATCATATAAATTAATTCATAATATTAAATTTGCAGATTTCAACTAAGAAGGGTAGCATTGAAACATTCATAAAATATATGTATCTTAGCAAAAAATTAAAACTTCAATATGTTTCAGAAAGGGAAAAACATGAGGAACAAAACCCAAAAATATTTGAAAATTTTCCAAAACACGTGTGAGCAGTTTTTTCTACAATCTAGTTCACTAGTTTCTTCTAAAATTTCAAGACAACAAAATGTTATATCTCAAGATTCAATGCTAGATAACTCCAAACATGATATCCATTATTAATAGGATGAATATATAAATATATTATTTTTTTATAGCTCTTATATAACCCTTGAGCTAGATTTTTAGGGATGATTTAAATCTATAAGGGGTGATCATTACCTAAAACTTATGTAAACAAACACTTAACAAATAAATTGCAAGATTCTCTCAATCTGATTGTGTGTATGTCTAGATTAGAGGATCGATCAGCACTTATAGATCTCTACAAATAATTTAGGATTTGTTTTAACTGGTAGAACACGTAGGCCATTTCAATGCTCACTTTATAAGGGCAATATTTAGTAAGTTAGCAAATTTTTTGAATAAACCTATTCTTGCATTGAATGAGCAACAACGATATCTTAGGAAGGGATCTAATTCTAGCCAATAAATCAGTTGCTATTTCACTATATGTATTATTGATTTTCATGTAGAAAATGCAATTGTGTGATATTATGAATGTGCAACTTCTATTCTTTATTTATAAAATGACATGAAATTTGCTTTGTAATTGGTTCCACTAAATGTTAAGCCTCCAAAATGCTCTGAGGACAAATATGATTCCCTCAAGGATTGAATATGGATGCAACATTAGCTAATAGTCTAACATTCTATAAATTATATGTATTTGTTGAAAAATTTGATGGTTTATCTAAAATATGCATTAAGTCAAGATTGAACAATGATAGATTTGTATCAATAGAAAAATATTTAAGATTTATAATTTCATTATATAGTAAGGTAAGAACATAAAACAAAGATAGAAGATCAACAAGAAAGTCTTGTTTCTCTTCATTCTTCTACACCAATATAGAGTAGTGATATAATTCATTGGGAGAAGATATAAGATTATTTCCTTCTAGATATTTTACAAACTCAATATCTTCTTTGTTGATGAAAGGGAAAAATGTTTAAACATTCTATGTTCCATGTTTTAAGATTTTCCTTAGCTACAAAATAAAAATAAGAGAATTGGATACAAGATGTGTTTTTTCAACTTTAAGGGAAGGATGTTTTTCTTAAAGCAATAGTTTGTAAGATAAATTTGAAACAATGACTTTCATTTTACTATCTACAAAAATAAATAGATTTTAAACTCATATTTAGAATGAATTTAAAATAGTGGCTTTTATTTTACTGTTTGCAATAATATATATTTTTTAAATCCATATTCAAGAAATGGCCTAGGGATACTTCATATAAATGAAAAAGATGAAAGAAACACTAGAGAGCTACACAAAGGGTCAAGGAAAACCTAAAAAGAACATGCAAAATTTGGAACCTCAGACAAGGCATGAAAACTATTTGATGAAATGCTTCAAAGAGATGTCTATCTCAGGGAGTGAAAAGAAATGATTGCAAATTACACACAAAACAGATTTTGCAAGGAAGCTCTCAAAAATATTTTAACTGATGAAGAACTCTAAGAACTCTAGAAAACATTCTAGCACATCCTAGCATTGTAAGCTTTTCTTGTGCTCTAGGTGCATACACTCACGTAGGTTTAGTGGATGAGGGTTGCACACACCTCACACTCTAGTAACCCTTATTGCATTACATATAAAGTTGATCATTAGGAGTAGAAGGTTGACACCCAACTATAACCATTGAAAGGAGGCATTGGAACTATAGAGGGCACTTTTTTTTAAGTTTCAAGCTTGACTATCCATTAAAATGCTTGAAATCGAATGCCATAACAGAGTATAGTTTGAAAATCGAATCCAATGACAAATAGAATCATCAAAAGCTGCTATAAATAATTAAAAACAGATAGACGTCAAACCAAGAATGAAAATGCCTCAAAGAAATTCGCTCCAAAGGAAAGAAGTATAATATGCCGAAGTGAAAAGTGAAGGGCAGTTTAGAAGTTGAGACACTTTTCTCATGTAATAAGATTAAGGCGATAAGAAAAAAATTGGATTTTGCAAGAAGGCTCTTAAAATTTTAAATTAACGAAGCACTCTCTTTCAAATAAATGCAATTGGAAGATCATAAAGACTTTCAAACAAAATCAATGATCAACATAAATACATAAACGGTTCCTTGAAAATGTCGTAATTAACAAAACAATTATATCATCAAACAAACGGACAATGACACCAATGTAGGAAGAGTGAATACTCATCTGCAAAATTTGTCTTCTCCAACTTGAGTTGACACGATGCCCTATTTGAATCCTGGAGTCCAACCCGGGATTGATATGAAGTCTGGAGCGAGATCACTCTTCCCACCCATTCAATAATCGTCCATTTTTTTCCCAATCCAATATATAAATCTTCAAGACAATTCATAAGATGCAACCATTCTACAGACCAGTTTTCCTCCAAAGACTAAAAAATAAAATAATAATATCCTCCCTTCTCCAAAATAATCATTTAAAAAAAAAATTAAAAAAGTGATTTCGATTTCCAAAGCAAAAATCATGCAAAACCCACTTAAAATAACAAGTTTCCCCTTTTGACAATAGTCCAAGACTATGCATGCTCTGCATGCGAACCCTTTCCATATTTTTAATTGCTTTAACAAGTTGTTCCTTATCCCTTATAATATTTCAACCTTCTAATAATTACACATTCCAAAATAAATAATAATATTTTATTTTATATTATCATATTTTCTCATACTTTAATTTATTTTATTTCATTAAATATTATTTGCACTTTCTAAATTTATTATTGATCATTAATAAACATATTTTTATATCTATTTTTATAAAATTCCTTTACTTAATAATTTTATTTAATTCATCAAATAATCCAATAAAACAAATTTAAATTAGGCAACCCAAAGCACTACTTAATGAACATCGCGAAGAGGGAGAATCATGGAGGGACACTACATCCTCCCACCTAAGATTTGATTTACTCTTGGAAGTCACAAAGTAAAACATATGCAGTCATAAGCAACATCACCACAACAACCATGTGACAACACAATTAAATCAAATGAACAGGCGACATTATTTAACAAGACAATAGACAAAGCTTTAAAAAAACCATATCGACAGGGTTACAAGATGGGGTACTCATCCTTGTCGAGGATAATAGAAAGGTTGGGGATCTTCTTGTCAACTCTATTTTACCACATCATACCCATTGGGTTTTATAAGACACTCTCAAACCTAACAATGCAGGTGTAGTAGATGCCTAGTACCTATAACCTATATCCAAACCAAATGTCGAGCAAAT
>VDFB02045730.1:69300-84573 GCA_007258455.2 Sequoia sempervirens | reverse complement strand
ATGTAGGAAATGAATCCACACTATAATCTGGTGCTGGAAATTCCTCTAGGAATTAGTTTAAGGCCTCTGGCCTAGGGGGATCTCTCAAGAAAATATTTTACCCCCTGCTGGTATTTGGTACCAGAATGTGGCAAATTGCAACGATTGCATTAGTGATATAAAGATGTTTTGGGAACACTTATGGAGGAAATTTATGCAAAATTGAAGGTCTGGAGAAAAACTTTCTTTCATAGACTATGAAAATAGGGTATCCGGAAGACCTAGGGAAAAAACATTTATTGTGATAAAAAGTTAGGTGTGCGAATGATAAAAGGTTACTTTTATTCCTCATTCGTCATATTGCATTTCAAGAAGAAGAAGTTTGGAGATCTCTGCAAGTGAATTTTGGTGAGATACAAGTCTAAAGGTGATTCGGCAAACAAACCCTAATTTAGCGAAAGGTATTTATCTACAAAACTTGTGAACTTGAAATTTCTGGAAATGGCTACTCCATTAGTAGTTGATATTCAGGATACACCACGCCCAAAATTCAAATGGCACCCATTCAAATCCATTGAGACTGAACCATTAGGTGCATTTTCTTCCATTCCGTATGGTGTTTTGCACATTGAAGATATTATGGAATATATTCATACGAATGTTGAGGAATTAGGAATCTCCCAATTGCTAAATTTGTACACAAATCACATTGTGGGAGAAGATCTCTGTGTAAGGCCTGAATTTAAGACTTTGGAGGAGAAGTTCACACAAATTGTGAAGTTTCCTATATTCAACGAAAATGAATGAGTTTGGTACATATTAAGTCGAGTGCATGTCGAGTTCATATGGTTAAATCAACCCTTCAAGATCATAAGATAAGCTATAAGCATTGTTACTCGTCTAAATTCATTTGGTGGGTTTCCCACATTGAATGCTATGAAGAACCAAATAGTCACTGAGGCAACCTATTTCACTTTCGATAGAAGAGCCATGAAAATTAATGACATCATTGAATTGGATGTAATATTTTCTTCTATGGTTATTGGATATAAAATCTATCACTCCAGTCAGGATAACTCTATGTCTGGTACTGTAATCTATGTAGCTTATCAAATGATCAAGGAAAATGCAGAATATGACATATGTGAGTTGCTCCAGAGCTAGTTAATTGAAAATCTTGGTAAAATCAAGAAGGACAAGAAGAACTCTTTCAAGTATGGCAATCTATTGTTATGTCTATTCTTCTACTTCATGACTGAAGTTCCAGGAGTTGGTAAAGTGTAATGGGAAGGTGACAGACTGGAAGCTGTTAAAATCAGAGACATCTTATATAGAATTGGTGATAGCAAAGCAAGGAAAATTGCTATTTGGGGTTACTTCAAAAGCTTTCAGAGTGAAATGCAAGCTAGGGAAATAATTCCTAAATCTATTGTGGAAAAATATAAGGACACTATATGCTTCATGGTTGACATTGATTAGTGTTTGTTGGAAGAAGTAGAACCTAGAATAGTTTGGATAATGCCTATGTGATATGAGGTTGAAGAACACATTTTGGAGTTGTATGCCCAATAGTTGTTGAGTAAACATTAGGATCCGATAGAAGAAAGGTTTGGTACCTTTGAAGAGAATAATATGCAACTACATGCACAACTGAAGAAGCCTATGATAGTATGGAAGGTGAGAAAGGAAGTTGAAGCTTTTTCAGAAAGCATCGGTATATCAGTTGAAGAAATGAGGGAAGCTAGGAAGAAAAGAGAAAAAGCTAAAGAAAGGGAGCCTGCAAGAATTGAGTCAACTAGTATGACAACATCCTTTTCCAGATATAGATCTACAAGGAGCTCTTCACCCTCATCCAGTCCTACAAATAAATCAAGCCCAGTAAAAGCTCAAGTCAAGACATCGAGAAGAGAGGGAAAGAGGAAGAAGGATAAAATCACAAGATTCTATGTTGCTATTGAAGATGATGAAGGAATTATATTAGATGAAGAAGTAAGAGAAATGAAGCATAAGGGAAAAAAGGAATCAAAAGTCTCTAAGGACAAGCCCTTCGGTGAAGAGAAATAAATGAAAAAGGTGAAAACTGATAGATCAGGTATGACTATAAAGGAAGTGGAAAAAGTTTTAATTGAAGATGGCAATCTCAAACCACTTTCTAAATGGTATGGAACTTTTGATAGTGCTAGTTAGAGAACTCTTGAATAAGCCACAATAAAATATTTGAATATTTTCAATATGAATCTCATAGAAATAATGTCAGAGTTACCTAAAGGGTTATATGAAGTCTTAGAAATGAGGAGAGTAAATGCAAGAGTTGAAGATGAATGGATGAGAGAACACATACTTTCCAATCTATGTCTGGTAATGTCAATAGAAGAAATAAAGAAAATACTCAATGATGCTAAAAATAATTTTAAGAGAAAATAAAGGGTGAAAAAGTTTATGATCGGGCAGACTGAGGAAGTAGAAAAAGACATTGAGAAAATTCATAAGGTAGTTTTGTTGAAGAATAGATATAACATTGTCTCTGAAGAAACTCATGATGAAGATGTTCCATTTGGTCCAAAAATTGAAGAAGTGAAATGATGCAAGGGAGGATGTTCTATCACCTATTCAACACAATTCAAGATCAAACAAACCACTATTAGATTCAAAAACTCATTGAAAGTACTCTTCTCAATATAACCCTGCTTCTTTCTTGTAGGTCAGTAGACCCATCTTTCACAAATTTTCTCCTTAGTGTTTCTTCTCATAACCCAACGCTTGACTTCTATGGACACCCTTTTTGGTCAACTGAAATATTCTCTAAAACCAACTAGGGTTCTTTTGGAACAAACCTCTCAAAACCCAACTTTACCGCTGTCCTAATAGGTCAAATAGGCCTATTTTTCAAAGGAACCACTCATGAAACTTACAAAAAACCCAACACAACTGCTCAAACCTATAAATCAGTCAACAAATAGCCATTTACAACAATTTTTATGGCTCCAAACTCTCACCATAATGCTAATCAAAGAAACCCTCATTTTCATCAATTTATGGTAGGGTTTATTCAAAATCCTCCTTCCCAAACTCGCATAGGATTTCCACCACCTTAAAAAAATCTAAAAAGGTCTTCCCTTACTCAAAAAATCATCAAATAGCCTCCACTCAATTCATTTCTTTCAAATATTTCTCAAAACCTCATATTTCCTTCACTATTACACAAAAAAACCCCAGGACAGTCAAAGATCTTCCACAAAAATCATCATAAAAGACATTTCCTACTCACTACCATTCTAAACCTATCTTCCTATTCCCATTCCATGTAGTTACAGAGGTTACAATATGTGGAATGGGCTCATTCCATGATTAGGGCTTCAAATCCACATAACTATGCTTACAGACCAGTCAACTGAAATTTGATAATAAATCAAATATAATTCAATGTTCTAGCCTCCAAATGGATTCAAGATAGAGTTAGAACCAGCCTTGAACTAATCCCAAGGTTCTTTTAACAATATATTGCTATACAAACTCATACAGAGACCTGCAACACAAATTTTGAAGTAAAATATTGAAATTCAAGACAAAAACAGGGGTCTTGTTATTGAATCTCTTTCTCAAATGTTTCAATAGCTTGCTACATCAAAGGATTACATGTTATTATACATTTCTATCATGAAACTCCCTCCAAAAACTAACAAACTACTTTATAACTTCCCCTTGACTATTGAACTTCCTAATTTTTTCCTTTTGCAATTACAAAATTGACAACTTTGTTTCTTTTGGAAACTTTACACTTTTTACCCCTAAACCTTCTAAACATCACTAGAATGACTTCAAAACTTTATTTGATGGTAAAACATGACCTTATCTACCATAACCTAGAACTTGATTCACTAAACCCATAATAAACCTTATTTACATATCTTGCTCTTGTAAGCATAATTGATAACATTATCACATTGATTTACAAAAATGAGCACTAGATACAATTCTAATGCTCTTTTTAAACCTTATTGACTCATTGCATGACCTTAAACTCCTAAACAACCTATATCAAACAAAACTTAAGAAAATTCAAATGTAGATTGGTTGGTGCTCTTGCACCATGCAACCACCTTTAAATTCTTTCCAAGTCCCTTGGAAAGGTGCTTTTGACTGCTTCATCCTTTGTTCTTCATATCCTTGCTCTGCACCTTCTCTCTTTCTCTTTCTTTGAAGCTCATGCTGCTGTCTTGCAACTTTACCTTTGATTTTAGACTGTCCTTCATCCAACTCTGCCTTCCTTTGCATTGACTGCCTTCTCCACACTCTTCCTTTGCTTGTGACTGTCCTGGTACCTTTTTTCACATCTGCAAACACACTTCCTTAAATCTTTAAACCTTCTACTAGTTTGTTACTTCTAATTTCACTAACACTATCTTGGTAGACTCAACAACCACTGTTCTTCCAATTATGGACTGCTCCTTCACTGTTTTCAACACTATAGGGCATCTGATTGCCCCAACAAACACTTCTTGACTCTCTTAATGCCTTTCCAAAGGCTTTCCTTTCTCCCTTTGCTCTATCTTAGACCGAGACACCTCTTTACTTACTTTCTTTCTCCATATGAAGAAACTCTTCCTCTCAACTTTTTGCAAATCAATTACACCTCTCTTATCTGTTGTCTTAGCTTTATCAAGTTTTGTATAGGCTTCTATCCCTTTATTCTTACCTCCATCAACATACACACACTCCTTTTTCCCAACCATGATCACCTCACCATACTCCCTTGGCCCATCATTCAATGGTGTCAATACATAATTTTTTCCCTCCTTCTCTATGGTGTAAGTATTTTTCTTTCCATCATATATAGCTTCCCTATCAAACTGCCAGGGCCTTCCTAGCGACAAGTGGCAACAATTCATGGGCAAGATATCACAAGTAACCTGATATTTATATTGACCAATTTGAAAATCCACAATAGCTTGTTCTTTCACCAGTATAGATTGTTGTTCACTAATCCAAGACACTCTATAGGGCTTCTCTAGAGGCATTCTTTTCAAACTTAACTTGTCTACCATGTCACTAGACACCATATTATCTGTGCACCCAGAATCAACTACTACTCTACATACCTTATTCTTGCACCTGTAGGCTATCCTGGACAAAGCTCTCCTTTGGATGAAATCTTCCTCTTTGGTGGTCTTCAATATTTTCTTTCTCATCATCAACATCTCACCTACTTCAGGAAATGCTCATAGAGAATTTGAACTTGAGCTTTCACACTCTTCTTCTTGCACAATCTAAGCTCTTCTTTCATTCTTATTTTCTCCTCCACTTGAATTTGATCCAATCTCCTTTGGAAACTTGAAGAATGGGTGACCATACTTTCCACACTTATAACATCTGCTTGCAAACTCATTGTAATCTCTTCTTGGTCTAAAACTTGTCCTTCCTCCTCTCTAACCACCTCTTGGTTCTGGTGCTTGTTCTTTTTTCTTGCTTGCACTCTCTTGTTCCTCATTGATCTGCCTTGTACCTTTTCCTCTATTCATGTTACCTCTACCCCTTCCTTTCCTTTCTTGTCTTCTTTTGATCCTATCTTATGCCCTTACTACCATTTGGAAACATTCTTCCATTTTTTTAGGAGGGTTCAAGCTAATTTCATCTCTTATGTCCAACCTTAAGCCACTCAAATATATGGCTACTCTTTCCACTTCATCTTCAACGTGACCTGCTCTTATGCATAATCTATGGAACTCTTTGGTATAATACATTACATCTATCTCCCTTTGCTTTAACTCTTGCAATTTGATAAAAGTTTGAATAACATAGTCTGCTGGTAAAAAATGAGTTTTTACTTTTGCTACCATCCTATCCCAAGAACTTATTTTAGACTTACCTTTCTTGATTCTATCCTCTTGGAAAAAATTCCACCATATGAGAGCCAGTCCTTTCAACTTTGTCTTTGCATACTTAACCTTCTTGCTATCCTTAATGTCTTCAAATTCAAATAAGTTATCTAAGGCATCAATCCATGACAAAACCTCTTCACTATCCATCTTACCTTCGTACATTGGTACTTCAACATTCACCTTTGGAGTGTTGTCAACTTTTACTACCTTTAAAATATTGATCATTCTCTTTTCTTAAAGATCTAAATCATCTGCATCATCAATTGGAGGGTTTCCTTCTCCCCCTTCATCTTCCTTTTCTCTCAAGTCTTCATTTACCATTCCTCTTCTCTAGTTCTTCTCCAACACTGCTACTCTTGCTATGGTGGCTTCTTGAGACTCTTTATAGAGCCTATCCTTCTGTGACAGAATCTCTTTTAGTTCTTTTATTTCCTTTTCTATTGCACTATCTTTTGGAGGCATCTTTCCTTATGACTCTTCAACATCAATCTACAACCTTTCAACTTCTGAGACCTATCCCTATGATCTGATACCAATTGATGCAAGGGAGGATGGTCTATCACTTGTTCAACACAATTCAAGATCAAACAAACCACTATCAAATTCAAAAACTCATTGAAAGTACTCTTCTCAATATAACCCTACTTCTTGGTTGTAGGTCAGTAGACCTATCTTTCACAACTTTTCTCCTCATTTTTTCTTCTCGTAACCAAAATATTGAATGATATGGACACCCTTTTTGGTCAACTCAAACATGCTCTAAAACCAACTAGGGTTCTTTCAGAATAAACCTTTCAAAACCTAGCTTTATCGTTGTTCTAATATGTCAAATAGGCCTATTTTTCAAAGGAACCACTCATGAAACTTACAAACAACCAAAAAAACTGCTCAGACCTCTAAATAAATCAACAAATATCCATTTACAAAAAAATTTATGGCTCCAAACTCTCACCCTAATGCTAATCAAAGAAACCATCATTTTCACCAATTTATGGTAGGGTTTATTCAAAATCCACCTTCCCAAACTCTCACAGGATTTCCACCACCTTAAAAACCTCTAAAAAGGTCTACCCTCACTCACAAAATAATCAACTAGCCTCCACTCAATTCATTTCTTTCAACTATTTCTCAAAAGCTCATATTTCCTTCACTATTACACAACAAAACCCTAGGACAGTCAAAGATCTTCCACAAAACTCATCATAAAAGACATTTCCTACTCACTACCATTCTAAACCTATCTTCCTATTCCCATTCCATGTAGTTATAGAGGTTACAGTATGTGGAATGGGCTCATTCCATGATTAGGGCTTCAAAAGCACACAACTACACTTACAAACCAATCAATTGAAATATGATAATAAATCAAATATAATTCAATGCTATAGCCTCCAAATGGATTCAAGGCAGAGTTAGAACCAACCTCCAATTAATACCAAGGTTCTTTTAACAAGATATTGCTGTACAAACTCGTACAGAGACTTGCAACACAAATTTTGAAGTAAAATACAAAAAATCAAGACAAAAACAGGGGTCTTGTTATTGAATCTTTTTCTCAAATGTTTTAATAACTTGCTACATCAAAGGAATACATGTTCTTATAAATTTATATCATGAAAATCCCTCCAAAAACTGACCAACTACTTTATAACTTCCCCTTGACGGTTCAACTTCCTGAATTTTTCCTTTTTGCAATTACAAAATTGACAACTTTGTTTCTTTTGGAAACTTTACACTTTTTACCCCTAAACCTTCTAAACATCACTAGAATGACTTCAAAACTTTATTTCATGGTCGAACATGACCTTATCTACCATAACCTAGAACTTGACTCACTAAACCTATAATAAGCCTTATTTACATATCCTTCTCTTGCAAGCATAATTGAGAACATTATCACATTGCTTTACAAAAATGAGCACTAGATACAATTCTAATGGTATTTTTAGACCTTATTGCCTCATTGCATGAGATTAAACTCCTAAAAAACCTATATCAAACCAAAATTAAGCAAATTCAAATGTCCATTGGTTGGTGCTCTTGCACCATAAAAGAAGACACAATTGAAGACACTCAGAATCTGCTAGATATGCAAGATATTGAAATTCCCATGGAGATTGAAGCTAATAAAGATATGCCAGTTGAAGAGATAGAGATTCCCAAAGACAAGAAAGAATCTATGATTGAAGAAAATAAAGTTGAGGCAAAGGAGGTTGCAATGGAAGCAAGAGACACTGCAAAGGTAGTAAAATTTTTTTTAGAAGAACAACAGGAGGAGTTTGACCCTGAATTGGTTGGAGGTCCTATCAACTTGGCCACTCTATCTCCTATTCAGAAGCTAAAGGTAGCATCATTTTCTCAGGCCAAGGCAAGGGAGGAGATATTGAAATCTCACATTGAGGATAGCAAGCTGCTAATTCTTGCATTTGGTATCTTGGAGAAGATCATGCCCACACATGTCAAGGACTCATCTGATTCTCCCTCCGATCAACTAAAGAAACTTATCAACTTTGTAAGTACTCACTTTGAGTCTCTTGAAAAGTTAGCCAAGGATAAGGTCCAAAAATAATTTGATGCAAACAGGTTCAATAGATTGAAGTGTATGATTGCTAATGATAAATCCTTATTAGCTACATGTGAAAAGAACATTCAAGGTGCATTATCTGAGGGTAGAAATATCTACAAGTCATGCTTATCCTTTTCAAAATTCACTGAGGTCACTGAGAAGAAAACTAAGGAATATGAGAGACAATTAGCAAATATTTCTCAAACCTTTGATCCTCTAACCATTTCTGTGGGTAGGCAAGAAGGTCAAGTCATATCCCTCCTTGACAAAATTAAAAGTTTGAAGCATGAAAAAGATAGAATTGTTGAAAGGGTATGTGAGCTCAAAGGACTAATAGGTCCCAAAATGGAGATAATGCTTAGTGCATTAAAGGAAGCACATGATGTTATGGTTGTCAGTGATCTGAAAAATCTTGAGTCAACAAAGATGCAATCCTACCTATTCTATGGTCACATGACTATTTTGAAGAATCTCAAAAAGGGTTGGGACACTAGTTTAAGCCTATTGAAGAACAATTTTGAAAACATATTCAAGTCCATGTAAGTTAGAAAAGCATGTTTGTACATATACAGTTTGTTCATAAAAATTTTGTATCCGGATTATCGTCTTTGCCATTGATGTCAAAGGGGGAGTGTAGGACAGTGAGAAATGTCATATTCATCTCAGGGGGAGTTGTGATTAAAAATATTTTTGAAGTTTTGAGGATTGCAGTGTATTCATGTTGGTACTAATTCTGACACTTAGTCATTTTTCACTAAGTTTTGCCATCAATGCCAAAGGGGGAGATTCTTGGAAAGAGACACTATACAAGTCATCTGGTGTTGTCATTGATGGAAACCCTAGTCAGATGTCCCATCCGTGCCTCAACATTTGCTTATATCGAAATTCAGATTGAAGATATGTGTTAACTATCAAAGCTAAAATAGAGAATTTGACTGAGTTGTGTACATTGACTCATGTAATTTCCTATTATCATTTTGTGTTGTGGATCTCAGGGAAGGTATTTTGATGTATGAACTATCTTATTTTTGAATCATAGGGCCTCACATTGATTGGTGTGCAAGTTAGAAGATTCAGTTTATTGATTTTCAGTCTAACAATGTAGAATGGCCGACTAGATGAGTATAGCATGTTGTAGATATTCAAGGCATAATTGTTTAAGGTGTTTCATGTTTGAGATCCTTACTATGTTTTGGCCAACACTGTTTGATTCACATTGATAATTATTTATGGATTGGGCTGACAGTTTGTACATGTTTCATATTTTGTTAAAGTAGACATGCAGTTGATGTAATCTCTAGTCGCAGATATATATAATAAATTATTCATATCATTTTGATATATGATGCATATGATGTGAGAGTTAGAATGAATATAGATCAATTGTGCACAGTTTCATTTGAGCAGAACAAAGATTGGTGATTCAAATTAAAGTAGATAGAGCTTCAAGAGTAGAATCAGACAAAATGTGAAGAATGCGATCAATGTGCTTAGCTGGAACTATAAGAAGGCATTAGCAGATGCTATCTCATAGTTCATCCACTCCATTTGTTTATGTAAATGTGAATATAAGACAATGAGTCTTCTTTTGGGTAGTAAGCCTTTTGTATATGAGTAGTGAGCTCTAGGAAGTGCGCCTGAATGCATGTGCATTCCCCATTTGTAAACACTTATTTTGAGTATTCTCATATTTTGGATTAACCTCCATCGTGGTTTTTCCCCTAACAAGGTTTCCAGGTAAAAATCCTTGTGTTATGGTTTTGTGGTTGATTACCTTGTGTTCTTGCATCTTTCTTTTGGTTCAATGCTATAAGTGGTTTAAATATCAAGTTAATAAAGTTAAATTTTGCAGAACACTGATACACCCCCCCTCTCAGTGTTCCTTGATTCTAACAAAGGGTAGAGGGTTGAGAATTAAGGGTATAGGGTTGATGGTTTAGGATTGAGGATAGAGGGTAGAAGGTTTAAGGGTTTAGGGGTTTAGGGTTGAGGGTTGAGGGTTGAGGGTTTAGGGTTAAGGGTAGAGGGTTTAGGGTTTGAGGATATAGGTTTTAGGGTAGAGGGTAGAGGGTAGAGGGTAGAGGGTAGAGGGTAGAGGGTTTAAGGGTTTATGTTTTAAGGGTTTAGAGTTGAGGGTATAGGTTTAGGGTAGAGGGTTTAAGGGTTTAAGGGTAGAGGGTAGAGGATTTAAGTGTTAAGGGTAGAGGGTAGAGGGGAGGGATATAGGAGTGAGTTAGTGAGAGAGAGAGACTTGAGAGAGGGAGAGGGGGTAGGAGGAGGAGAGGAATTGAGAGAGAGAGGGAGGAGTGGGAGAGAGATAGAAGGTAGAGGGTTTAAGGGTTTAAGAGGGTAGAATTAAGAGCATTTAAGTGTTAAGGGTGAGTGGGTAGAGGGGTTAAGGGTGGGGGGAGAGAGATAGGGTGGAGTGAGAGAGAGAGAGAATTAGGGGGGAGAGGAGAGGAGGTAGGAGGGAGGGCTTGGGAGAGAGAGAGGAGGGAGTGGGAGAGATATAGAGGGATAGAGGGGTAGATGGTTAGGGTTTAAGGGTAGATGGTAGAAGTTTTAAAAGTAGTAAGGGTAGAGAATTAGGGGTTAAAGGGTGGGGAGAGATAGGAAAGGTAGGTGGTGAGTGAGAGAGAGATGGAGGGAGTGGGAGAGATATAGAGGGTAGAGGGTTGAGAATTGAGGGCATAGGGTTGAGGACCTATAGGGTTGATGGCTTAGGGTATTGGGTTGAGGGTATAGGGTTGAGGGATGAGGGTTGAGGGTAGAGGGTGGAGGGTATAAGGTTTAAGGGTTTAGGAGTTTAGGAGTTTAGGGTTTAGGAGTAGAGTTAGAGGGTTTAGAGGTAGAAATTTAGAGGGTTGAGGAGTTTAAAAGAATTAGAGGGATTATGGGTTGTGGTTTTGAGGGTTGAGGTTTATGGGTTTAGGGTTTAGAGGTTAGGGAATTGTTAGAGGTTTAGGAGTTTAGGGTAGAGGAGTAGAGGGTTTAAAGGGTTTAGGAGTGAAACTGATAGAATTTAAGGTTAAGGAGTAGAGGAGTAGGGTTATGGGTAGAAGGGAAATAGGAGTGAGTAGAGTGAGAGAAGAGAGACTTGAGAGAGAGAGGGTAGGAGGGAGAGAGACTTGAGAGAGAGAGAGAGGGAGAAGTGGGAGAAGAATAAAAGGAGTAGAGGAGTTAAGGAGTAGAGGGAGAGAAGATAAAGTGGAGTAGAGAGAGAGAGACTTAAAGAGAGAGAGGGAGAGGGTAGGAGGGAGAGACTTGAGAGAGAGATATAGGGAGGGAGTGGGAGAGAGATAAAGGGTACAGGGTTTAAGGGTAGAGGGTAGAGGATAGAGAGAAAGAGAGAGAAAAGAAACCTATAAAAAAATCAACTTTCTCATAATGCGAGCACATTTTGAAGTAGTAGAGATATAGTTGTTATTTTAGCAAGACATAACGCGGTTGTGTTATAACACGAGCACATTATAATGTATGCATGTTTTGTCTTGCTCTAAAAATGGTAAAAAAATAAATATACCCATGATCTCAAGGCCCACAGTCTGCATATTCTCTTGGTTTTGCATGTGCTTGGACAAAAAAAATATTTTTGATGATTTTGTGAAGTGTGCATGCATGTTTTTCACATTCCACCACCTTTTTCATGATCTTTCCACCACCTTTGCATGAAATAGAAGAGTTTTCACATTGAAAGGCATACAATATCAATTCAAGTCTGAATTCCATTCAAGAGTGATATACAATTGAAGTTTGGAGGGGAACAAGCTTTTGAAAAAGTCAAATTGTTGAGGAGTTTGAAGAAAGAAGAAGAAAGGATACATAATTGGGTAGAACTCCTCCAATTGAAACTTTGGTTTTTTAGGTATGTGAAGTCTTTACACATTTTCTTTCATTCTATTTTGGCTTGCTTTCATTTTTGTTATTTTTCATATTCCATGTTGATCATTGTTTGTTTGTGATTATAACCTTAGCTTGTCAATGCACATTTTAAATTACACAATTCTTTACACTTGCCAATTACATTTTTAAACCACATCTCTTTGACACATTTTGTTAAACAATTGACTTACCTTGTGTATGCTTCCACATATTGTATACAAATATATATGACATAAGTTATAAGGAAGTAAAATAATACATCAATTCTCAATCCTTTACTATGGATGTGCATACCACTCTCCAAAGCTTTCATTTTGGTATAGGCATGGGGGATGTTAGAAAATGTAGTTGAATTTGGTTTTACACCTACAATTTTCATATGCTTGAAATTTTCTAAATAATTTTCAATAAATCTATTTTGTGCATATCCTACAATCATTATAGTCCATGAGGACATATCTCATTGAGGTATTTTGTCAAATAGTTATACCAAGCAGCTGATTGCCTTGTCTATGCTACCAAATTTTCCATATATGTCTCTAAAAAATTGGAAGATACTCCTCCCACATTGATAGATCTTTGAATCTCTTTGGTTTTCATCTCTATTTCTAAATTTACCTCATCACTAAACTTACCTCATCACTTATTTTGTGATACATTTTAAATGTTTCCTTGATTAGTCTACCTACAAGGGATTCTAACCCTTCTCTCCAGTGTTTCAAGACTCTTTATTCAAGGCTAAGTTAGCAAAATGGAGAAAGGTGCAACCTATCTTGCTATCATGGCTCAAAATGGAAGCATGTACAAGGCATTTGAATTGTTTGACAATAATGTTTTAGTATAAATGTATACAAAATGTGGTAGCATTGACAAGCTAGTGAGCTTGGCATGCTAGTGAGCTCACTAGCTTGCCAATACAGTAGGGTTGACAAGGTAGGGGCATCATATGCCTCATAGAAATACAATCACCATGAGACCCCATTTCTATGAGGCATATGTTGCCCCTACCTTGTCAACCCTACTGAATTGACAAGCTAGTGAGCTTGGAAAGCTACTAAGCTAACTAGCTTACTAATGTGGTAGGGCTGACAAGGTAGAGGCAACATATGCCTCATAGAAATGTGGTAATGTGGCATGTCATGATTGCAAGATAGGCTCAAAATGGAAGCATGGAAAAGAAATTTGAATTGTTTGACAATAATGTTTTTGTAGAGATGTATGCAAAATGTGGTAGCATAGATAAACTAGTGAGCTCACTAGCTTTCCAATTCAATAGGTTTGACAAGGTAGGGGTAGTGTATGCCTCATAGAAATGGGGTCTCACGGGACAAGGTGGTGTAGGGGCACCATGTTAGTTCATTTTGTGTAAATAAGGTCTTTAGGTTGGTTTAAGGTGTTTTTATTAATTTTTCATTCTTTATAAGGTCATAATAGACCATTTAACATGTATTAGGGGGTCATTTTGGTTAATGTTGTCAAATTTTGTAATTCCTTCAAAAGTTGTCATGTTGCAATATTGTAAAAATTGCAAAGAATGCAAGATTTAGGAAGTACAACGGTCAGGGAATTCAAAAGGTAGTTGTAACTATTGATTGGTGTTGGGAAACATTAAAATAGGCTTGTAAATCTTGAGGCAGAGGTTGGAGAGTTGGTTTTTGAAGTTTAAACAATAAAAAGTTCCCTGTTCTCTTTGAAATTTTAGTGTTTTTTGCTAATTTTTCTGCTACAGGAAACTTGCATGGCCTATACGGCCTGATGGTGATGCCAAGTTGATTTTAAATGATGTAGGAATGTCATAGCCATCATATGGTTTTTATTTGAGGCATTTTAATCAAGTTTTAAAGTTTTTGTTAGCATTTTACTAAAAGCAGCTTGAATACCCTATTTTAAAGGTTTGAGAGTAAACAAAATTCATTAATCACCCATTCCATTGGTAGAATTGCTTGAAACTTGGTGGAATGGGTGAATTATGGTATATTTAGATGTTCATGGGGGTTTCAAGAGCATGGAGCATAGTTTGATAGGTTTTTGGTGCTGCCCTACGTGTAATTTCATGGTTTTTGGCTTGAAATTGATGGCTAGAAGTTGGAGTTTGAGGAAAATGCATTGTTAAAGGATGGGAGTTAGTTTATTAAGCATATGTAGACCCATATTGATGTGTATAAGCCATTTTCAAAGTTTTTTGAGGCTGGGAGTTTAGAGTTTCAATAAACCTTCATTGGAAGCAAGCCTAAAGTAGGGTTTAGATGAGATTTTGAAGTTGGGTGAGTTTGTGGATGATTTTGTTGGTATAAGTTATGGATTAAGTCATTTTGTAACCTGGTTAAGGTCTAGAAATGGAGGTTTAAGCTTGGTATTGTGTTTAGTTGGTAGTTGCTTTGTAAAAGTGACCTATTTGGGGCTCATGTGCAAGCGTAGCAACAATTATTTGAGGGTATTGTTCTGAAACAACCCTATCTCCTGTTGAGATATGTTAAATTAAAGCTTAATGGGTATCTAAAATGATAAGTTTCATGTGGGTTTCCAATTTTTTTTGAAAGTTGCGGTCAATAAACACTATTTGCAATGCTACAAGAAGAATATGAAGGAATTGGGAAATAAGGTTAAGATAGGGTTTTGGTGATTGAATAGTTGTTCCAAATAGTTTGAATTGTGATTTTTTAGAAAAATACTTAATGCTCTGCATCAATTGGTATCAGAGCATAGGTATTAGATCTTTTGAAGGTGAAACGTTGAAGGATCAAGATGCCTCCTAAAGGAAGTGGATCCCTTGGTAGAGAAATAAGATTGTTAAAGGAATCTCAAGAAGCATTGTTATCCAAATTTGTAGTATGGGAGACAAACCAAAGAAGAGGAAAGTAACCAAGAGGAAGAGGGTGAGGATGAAAACCCTCCAGGTAGAGTCCAAGATGATGAGTTGGACCCTGATGAGAGAAGGATGGTGAAAATATTGAAGGCTATTAGAGG
>VDFB02045730.1:44508-69200 GCA_007258455.2 Sequoia sempervirens | reverse complement strand
ATGGTTGACATTGATTAGTGTTTGTTGGAAGAAGTAGAACCTAGAATAGTTTGGATAATGCCTATGTGATATGAGGTTGAAGAACACATTTTGGAGTTGTATGCCCAATAGTTGTTGAGTAAACATTAGGATCCGATAGAAGAAAGGTTTGGTACCTTTGAAGAGAATAATATGCAACTACATGCACAACTGAAGAAGCCTATGATAGTATGGAAGGTGAGAAAGGAAGTTGAAGCTTTTTCAGAAAGCATCGGTATATCAGTTGAAGAAATGAGGGAAGCTAGGAAGAAAAGAGAAAAAGCTAAAGAAAGGGAGCCTGCAAGAATTGAGTCAACTAGTATGACAACATCCTTTTCCAGATATAGATCTACAAGGAGCTCTTCACCCTCATCCAGTCCTACAAATAAATCAAGCCCAGTAAAAGCTCAAGTCAAGACATCGAGAAGAGAGGGAAAGAGGAAGAAGGATAAAATCACAAGATTCTATGTTGCTATTGAAGATGATGAAGGAATTATATTAGATGAAGAAGTAAGAGAAATGAAGCATAAGGGAAAAAAGGAATCAAAAGTCTCTAAGGACAAGCCCTTCGGTGAAGAGAAATAAATGAAAAAGGTGAAAACTGATAGATCAGGTATGACTATAAAGGAAGTGGAAAAAGTTTTAATTGAAGATGGCAATCTCAAACCACTTTCTAAATGGTATGGAACTTTTGATAGTGCTAGTTAGAGAACTCTTGAATAAGCCACAATAAAATATTTGAATATTTTCAATATGAATCTCATAGAAATAATGTCAGAGTTACCTAAAGGGTTATATGAAGTCTTAGAAATGAGGAGAGTAAATGCAAGAGTTGAAGATGAATGGATGAGAGAACACATACTTTCCAATCTATGTCTGGTAATGTCAATAGAAGAAATAAAGAAAATACTCAATGATGCTAAAAATAATTTTAAGAGAAAATAAAGGGTGAAAAAGTTTATGATCGGGCAGACTGAGGAAGTAGAAAAAGACATTGAGAAAATTCATAAGGTAGTTTTGTTGAAGAATAGATATAACATTGTCTCTGAAGAAACTCATGATGAAGATGTTCCATTTGGTCCAAAAATTGAAGAAGTGAAATGATGCAAGGGAGGATGTTCTATCACCTATTCAACACAATTCAAGATCAAACAAACCACTATTAGATTCAAAAACTCATTGAAAGTACTCTTCTCAATATAACCCTGCTTCTTTCTTGTAGGTCAGTAGACCCATCTTTCACAAATTTTCTCCTTAGTGTTTCTTCTCATAACCCAACGCTTGACTTCTATGGACACCCTTTTTGGTCAACTGAAATATTCTCTAAAACCAACTAGGGTTCTTTTGGAACAAACCTCTCAAAACCCAACTTTACCGCTGTCCTAATAGGTCAAATAGGCCTATTTTTCAAAGGAACCACTCATGAAACTTACAAAAAACCCAACACAACTGCTCAAACCTATAAATCAGTCAACAAATAGCCATTTACAACAATTTTTATGGCTCCAAACTCTCACCATAATGCTAATCAAAGAAACCCTCATTTTCATCAATTTATGGTAGGGTTTATTCAAAATCCTCCTTCCCAAACTCGCATAGGATTTCCACCACCTTAAAAAAATCTAAAAAGGTCTTCCCTTACTCAAAAAATCATCAAATAGCCTCCACTCAATTCATTTCTTTCAAATATTTCTCAAAACCTCATATTTCCTTCACTATTACACAAAAAAACCCCAGGACAGTCAAAGATCTTCCACAAAAATCATCATAAAAGACATTTCCTACTCACTACCATTCTAAACCTATCTTCCTATTCCCATTCCATGTAGTTACAGAGGTTACAATATGTGGAATGGGCTCATTCCATGATTAGGGCTTCAAATCCACATAACTATGCTTACAGACCAGTCAACTGAAATTTGATAATAAATCAAATATAATTCAATGTTCTAGCCTCCAAATGGATTCAAGATAGAGTTAGAACCAGCCTTGAACTAATCCCAAGGTTCTTTTAACAATATATTGCTATACAAACTCATACAGAGACCTGCAACACAAATTTTGAAGTAAAATATTGAAATTCAAGACAAAAACAGGGGTCTTGTTATTGAATCTCTTTCTCAAATGTTTCAATAGCTTGCTACATCAAAGGATTACATGTTATTATACATTTCTATCATGAAACTCCCTCCAAAAACTAACAAACTACTTTATAACTTCCCCTTGACTATTGAACTTCCTAATTTTTTCCTTTTGCAATTACAAAATTGACAACTTTGTTTCTTTTGGAAACTTTACACTTTTTACCCCTAAACCTTCTAAACATCACTAGAATGACTTCAAAACTTTATTTGATGGTAAAACATGACCTTATCTACCATAACCTAGAACTTGATTCACTAAACCCATAATAAACCTTATTTACATATCTTGCTCTTGTAAGCATAATTGATAACATTATCACATTGATTTACAAAAATGAGCACTAGATACAATTCTAATGCTCTTTTTAAACCTTATTGACTCATTGCATGACCTTAAACTCCTAAACAACCTATATCAAACAAAACTTAAGAAAATTCAAATGTAGATTGGTTGGTGCTCTTGCACCATGCAACCACCTTTAAATTCTTTCCAAGTCCCTTGGAAAGGTGCTTTTGACTGCTTCATCCTTTGTTCTTCATATCCTTGCTCTGCACCTTCTCTCTTTCTCTTTCTTTGAAGCTCATGCTGCTGTCTTGCAACTTTACCTTTGATTTTAGACTGTCCTTCATCCAACTCTGCCTTCCTTTGCATTGACTGCCTTCTCCACACTCTTCCTTTGCTTGTGACTGTCCTGGTACCTTTTTTCACATCTGCAAACACACTTCCTTAAATCTTTAAACCTTCTACTAGTTTGTTACTTCTAATTTCACTAACACTATCTTGGTAGACTCAACAACCACTGTTCTTCCAATTATGGACTGCTCCTTCACTGTTTTCAACACTATAGGGCATCTGATTGCCCCAACAAACACTTCTTGACTCTCTTAATGCCTTTCCAAAGGCTTTCCTTTCTCCCTTTGCTCTATCTTAGACCGAGACACCTCTTTACTTACTTTCTTTCTCCATATGAAGAAACTCTTCCTCTCAACTTTTTGCAAATCAATTACACCTCTCTTATCTGTTGTCTTAGCTTTATCAAGTTTTGTATAGGCTTCTATCCCTTTATTCTTACCTCCATCAACATACACACACTCCTTTTTCCCAACCATGATCACCTCACCATACTCCCTTGGCCCATCATTCAATGGTGTCAATACATAATTTTTTCCCTCCTTCTCTATGGTGTAAGTATTTTTCTTTCCATCATATATAGCTTCCCTATCAAACTGCCAGGGCCTTCCTAGCGACAAGTGGCAACAATTCATGGGCAAGATATCACAAGTAACCTGATATTTATATTGACCAATTTGAAAATCCACAATAGCTTGTTCTTTCACCAGTATAGATTGTTGTTCACTAATCCAAGACACTCTATAGGGCTTCTCTAGAGGCATTCTTTTCAAACTTAACTTGTCTACCATGTCACTAGACACCATATTATCTGTGCACCCAGAATCAACTACTACTCTACATACCTTATTCTTGCACCTGTAGGCTATCCTGGACAAAGCTCTCCTTTGGATGAAATCTTCCTCTTTGGTGGTCTTCAATATTTTCTTTCTCATCATCAACATCTCACCTACTTCAGGAAATGCTCATAGAGAATTTGAACTTGAGCTTTCACACTCTTCTTCTTGCACAATCTAAGCTCTTCTTTCATTCTTATTTTCTCCTCCACTTGAATTTGATCCAATCTCCTTTGGAAACTTGAAGAATGGGTGACCATACTTTCCACACTTATAACATCTGCTTGCAAACTCATTGTAATCTCTTCTTGGTCTAAAACTTGTCCTTCCTCCTCTCTAACCACCTCTTGGTTCTGGTGCTTGTTCTTTTTTCTTGCTTGCACTCTCTTGTTCCTCATTGATCTGCCTTGTACCTTTTCCTCTATTCATGTTACCTCTACCCCTTCCTTTCCTTTCTTGTCTTCTTTTGATCCTATCTTATGCCCTTACTACCATTTGGAAACATTCTTCCATTTTTTTAGGAGGGTTCAAGCTAATTTCATCTCTTATGTCCAACCTTAAGCCACTCAAATATATGGCTACTCTTTCCACTTCATCTTCAACGTGACCTGCTCTTATGCATAATCTATGGAACTCTTTGGTATAATACATTACATCTATCTCCCTTTGCTTTAACTCTTGCAATTTGATAAAAGTTTGAATAACATAGTCTGCTGGTAAAAAATGAGTTTTTACTTTTGCTACCATCCTATCCCAAGAACTTATTTTAGACTTACCTTTCTTGATTCTATCCTCTTGGAAAAAATTCCACCATATGAGAGCCAGTCCTTTCAACTTTGTCTTTGCATACTTAACCTTCTTGCTATCCTTAATGTCTTCAAATTCAAATAAGTTATCTAAGGCATCAATCCATGACAAAACCTCTTCACTATCCATCTTACCTTCGTACATTGGTACTTCAACATTCACCTTTGGAGTGTTGTCAACTTTTACTACCTTTAAAATATTGATCATTCTCTTTTCTTAAAGATCTAAATCATCTGCATCATCAATTGGAGGGTTTCCTTCTCCCCCTTCATCTTCCTTTTCTCTCAAGTCTTCATTTACCATTCCTCTTCTCTAGTTCTTCTCCAACACTGCTACTCTTGCTATGGTGGCTTCTTGAGACTCTTTATAGAGCCTATCCTTCTGTGACAGAATCTCTTTTAGTTCTTTTATTTCCTTTTCTATTGCACTATCTTTTGGAGGCATCTTTCCTTATGACTCTTCAACATCAATCTACAACCTTTCAACTTCTGAGACCTATCCCTATGATCTGATACCAATTGATGCAAGGGAGGATGGTCTATCACTTGTTCAACACAATTCAAGATCAAACAAACCACTATCAAATTCAAAAACTCATTGAAAGTACTCTTCTCAATATAACCCTACTTCTTGGTTGTAGGTCAGTAGACCTATCTTTCACAACTTTTCTCCTCATTTTTTCTTCTCGTAACCAAAATATTGAATGATATGGACACCCTTTTTGGTCAACTCAAACATGCTCTAAAACCAACTAGGGTTCTTTCAGAATAAACCTTTCAAAACCTAGCTTTATCGTTGTTCTAATATGTCAAATAGGCCTATTTTTCAAAGGAACCACTCATGAAACTTACAAACAACCAAAAAAACTGCTCAGACCTCTAAATAAATCAACAAATATCCATTTACAAAAAAATTTATGGCTCCAAACTCTCACCCTAATGCTAATCAAAGAAACCATCATTTTCACCAATTTATGGTAGGGTTTATTCAAAATCCACCTTCCCAAACTCTCACAGGATTTCCACCACCTTAAAAACCTCTAAAAAGGTCTACCCTCACTCACAAAATAATCAACTAGCCTCCACTCAATTCATTTCTTTCAACTATTTCTCAAAAGCTCATATTTCCTTCACTATTACACAACAAAACCCTAGGACAGTCAAAGATCTTCCACAAAACTCATCATAAAAGACATTTCCTACTCACTACCATTCTAAACCTATCTTCCTATTCCCATTCCATGTAGTTATAGAGGTTACAGTATGTGGAATGGGCTCATTCCATGATTAGGGCTTCAAAAGCACACAACTACACTTACAAACCAATCAATTGAAATATGATAATAAATCAAATATAATTCAATGCTATAGCCTCCAAATGGATTCAAGGCAGAGTTAGAACCAACCTCCAATTAATACCAAGGTTCTTTTAACAAGATATTGCTGTACAAACTCGTACAGAGACTTGCAACACAAATTTTGAAGTAAAATACAAAAAATCAAGACAAAAACAGGGGTCTTGTTATTGAATCTTTTTCTCAAATGTTTTAATAACTTGCTACATCAAAGGAATACATGTTCTTATAAATTTATATCATGAAAATCCCTCCAAAAACTGACCAACTACTTTATAACTTCCCCTTGACGGTTCAACTTCCTGAATTTTTCCTTTTTGCAATTACAAAATTGACAACTTTGTTTCTTTTGGAAACTTTACACTTTTTACCCCTAAACCTTCTAAACATCACTAGAATGACTTCAAAACTTTATTTCATGGTCGAACATGACCTTATCTACCATAACCTAGAACTTGACTCACTAAACCTATAATAAGCCTTATTTACATATCCTTCTCTTGCAAGCATAATTGAGAACATTATCACATTGCTTTACAAAAATGAGCACTAGATACAATTCTAATGGTATTTTTAGACCTTATTGCCTCATTGCATGAGATTAAACTCCTAAAAAACCTATATCAAACCAAAATTAAGCAAATTCAAATGTCCATTGGTTGGTGCTCTTGCACCATAAAAGAAGACACAATTGAAGACACTCAGAATCTGCTAGATATGCAAGATATTGAAATTCCCATGGAGATTGAAGCTAATAAAGATATGCCAGTTGAAGAGATAGAGATTCCCAAAGACAAGAAAGAATCTATGATTGAAGAAAATAAAGTTGAGGCAAAGGAGGTTGCAATGGAAGCAAGAGACACTGCAAAGGTAGTAAAATTTTTTTTAGAAGAACAACAGGAGGAGTTTGACCCTGAATTGGTTGGAGGTCCTATCAACTTGGCCACTCTATCTCCTATTCAGAAGCTAAAGGTAGCATCATTTTCTCAGGCCAAGGCAAGGGAGGAGATATTGAAATCTCACATTGAGGATAGCAAGCTGCTAATTCTTGCATTTGGTATCTTGGAGAAGATCATGCCCACACATGTCAAGGACTCATCTGATTCTCCCTCCGATCAACTAAAGAAACTTATCAACTTTGTAAGTACTCACTTTGAGTCTCTTGAAAAGTTAGCCAAGGATAAGGTCCAAAAATAATTTGATGCAAACAGGTTCAATAGATTGAAGTGTATGATTGCTAATGATAAATCCTTATTAGCTACATGTGAAAAGAACATTCAAGGTGCATTATCTGAGGGTAGAAATATCTACAAGTCATGCTTATCCTTTTCAAAATTCACTGAGGTCACTGAGAAGAAAACTAAGGAATATGAGAGACAATTAGCAAATATTTCTCAAACCTTTGATCCTCTAACCATTTCTGTGGGTAGGCAAGAAGGTCAAGTCATATCCCTCCTTGACAAAATTAAAAGTTTGAAGCATGAAAAAGATAGAATTGTTGAAAGGGTATGTGAGCTCAAAGGACTAATAGGTCCCAAAATGGAGATAATGCTTAGTGCATTAAAGGAAGCACATGATGTTATGGTTGTCAGTGATCTGAAAAATCTTGAGTCAACAAAGATGCAATCCTACCTATTCTATGGTCACATGACTATTTTGAAGAATCTCAAAAAGGGTTGGGACACTAGTTTAAGCCTATTGAAGAACAATTTTGAAAACATATTCAAGTCCATGTAAGTTAGAAAAGCATGTTTGTACATATACAGTTTGTTCATAAAAATTTTGTATCCGGATTATCGTCTTTGCCATTGATGTCAAAGGGGGAGTGTAGGACAGTGAGAAATGTCATATTCATCTCAGGGGGAGTTGTGATTAAAAATATTTTTGAAGTTTTGAGGATTGCAGTGTATTCATGTTGGTACTAATTCTGACACTTAGTCATTTTTCACTAAGTTTTGCCATCAATGCCAAAGGGGGAGATTCTTGGAAAGAGACACTATACAAGTCATCTGGTGTTGTCATTGATGGAAACCCTAGTCAGATGTCCCATCCGTGCCTCAACATTTGCTTATATCGAAATTCAGATTGAAGATATGTGTTAACTATCAAAGCTAAAATAGAGAATTTGACTGAGTTGTGTACATTGACTCATGTAATTTCCTATTATCATTTTGTGTTGTGGATCTCAGGGAAGGTATTTTGATGTATGAACTATCTTATTTTTGAATCATAGGGCCTCACATTGATTGGTGTGCAAGTTAGAAGATTCAGTTTATTGATTTTCAGTCTAACAATGTAGAATGGCCGACTAGATGAGTATAGCATGTTGTAGATATTCAAGGCATAATTGTTTAAGGTGTTTCATGTTTGAGATCCTTACTATGTTTTGGCCAACACTGTTTGATTCACATTGATAATTATTTATGGATTGGGCTGACAGTTTGTACATGTTTCATATTTTGTTAAAGTAGACATGCAGTTGATGTAATCTCTAGTCGCAGATATATATAATAAATTATTCATATCATTTTGATATATGATGCATATGATGTGAGAGTTAGAATGAATATAGATCAATTGTGCACAGTTTCATTTGAGCAGAACAAAGATTGGTGATTCAAATTAAAGTAGATAGAGCTTCAAGAGTAGAATCAGACAAAATGTGAAGAATGCGATCAATGTGCTTAGCTGGAACTATAAGAAGGCATTAGCAGATGCTATCTCATAGTTCATCCACTCCATTTGTTTATGTAAATGTGAATATAAGACAATGAGTCTTCTTTTGGGTAGTAAGCCTTTTGTATATGAGTAGTGAGCTCTAGGAAGTGCGCCTGAATGCATGTGCATTCCCCATTTGTAAACACTTATTTTGAGTATTCTCATATTTTGGATTAACCTCCATCGTGGTTTTTCCCCTAACAAGGTTTCCAGGTAAAAATCCTTGTGTTATGGTTTTGTGGTTGATTACCTTGTGTTCTTGCATCTTTCTTTTGGTTCAATGCTATAAGTGGTTTAAATATCAAGTTAATAAAGTTAAATTTTGCAGAACACTGATACACCCCCCCTCTCAGTGTTCCTTGATTCTAACAAAGGGTAGAGGGTTGAGAATTAAGGGTATAGGGTTGATGGTTTAGGATTGAGGATAGAGGGTAGAAGGTTTAAGGGTTTAGGGGTTTAGGGTTGAGGGTTGAGGGTTGAGGGTTTAGGGTTAAGGGTAGAGGGTTTAGGGTTTGAGGATATAGGTTTTAGGGTAGAGGGTAGAGGGTAGAGGGTAGAGGGTAGAGGGTAGAGGGTTTAAGGGTTTATGTTTTAAGGGTTTAGAGTTGAGGGTATAGGTTTAGGGTAGAGGGTTTAAGGGTTTAAGGGTAGAGGGTAGAGGATTTAAGTGTTAAGGGTAGAGGGTAGAGGGGAGGGATATAGGAGTGAGTTAGTGAGAGAGAGAGACTTGAGAGGGGAGAGGGGTAGGAGGGAGAGAATTGAGAGAGGGAGGGAGTGGGAGAGAGATAGAAGGTAGAGGGTAGAGGGTAGGGTTTAAGGGTTTAAGGGTAGAGAGGGTAGGGATTTAAGTGTTAAAGGGTAGTGGGTAGGGGTTAAGGAGAGGGAGAGATGGGAGTGAGTGAGAGAGAAAGTGAGAGAGGGAGAGGGAGGTAGGAGGGAGAGGCTTGAGAGAGAGAGGGAGGGAGTGGGAGAGAGATAGAGGATAGAGGGTAGATGGTTTAAGGGTTTAAGGGTAGATGGTAGAAGATTTAAGTGTTAAGGGTAGAGGGTGGAGGGGAGAGATAGAAGGAGTGAGTGAGAGTGAGAGAGAGAGAGGGAGGGAGTGGGAGAGATATAGAGGGTAGAGGGTTGAGAATTGAGGGCATAGAGTTGAGGACCTATAGGGTTGATGGCTTAGGGTATTGGGTTGAGGGATGAGGGTTGAGGGTAGAGGGTGGAGGGTATAAGGTTTAAGGGTTTAGGGTTGAGGGTTTAGGGTAGAGGTTAGAGGGTTTAGGGTAGGGGGTAGAGGGTTGAGGGTTTAAGGGTAGAGGGATTATGGGTTGTGGGTTGAGGGTTGAGGTTTTATGGGTTTAGGGTTTAGGGTTGAGGGTAGAGGGTTTAGGGTTTAGGGTAGAGGTAGAGAGGGTTTAAGGGTTTAAGAGGCAGATAGAATTTAAGGGTTAAGGGTAGAGGGTAGGGGTTATGGGTGGGGGAGAGAGATAGGGTGAGTGAGTGAGGAGAGAGATTGAGAGAGGGAGGGTGGGAGGGAGAGACTTGGGAGAGAGGAGTGGGAGAGAGATAAAGGGTGGGGTGGGTTAAGGGTAGAGGGAGAGAGATAGGAGTGAGTGAGAGAGAGAGACTTGAGAGAGGGAGAGGGGGTGGGAGGGAGAGCTTGAGAGAGAGATATAGGGAGGGAGTGGGAGAGATAAAAGGGTAAGGGTTTAAGGGTAGAGGGTAGAGGATAGAGAAAGAGAGAGAAAATAAACCTATAAAAAATCAACTTTCTCATAATGCGAGCACATTTTGAAGTAGTAGAGATATAGCTGTTATTTTAGCAAGACATAATGTGGTTGTGTTATAACACGAGCACATTATAATGCAAGCATGTTTTGTCTTGCTCTAAAAATGGTAAAAAAATAAATATACCCATGATCTCAAGGCCCACATTCTGCATATTCTCTTGGTTCTGCACGTGCTTTGACAAAAAAAACATTTTTGATGATTTTGTGAAGTGTGCATGCATGTTTTTCACATTCCGCCACCTTTTTCATGATCTTTCCACCACCTTTGCATGAAATAGAAGAGTTTTCACATTGAAAGGCATAAAATATCAATTCAAGTCTGAATTCCATTCAAGAGTGATATACAATTGAAGTTTGGAGGGGAACAAGCTTTTGAAAAAGTCAAATTGTTGAGGAGTTTGAAGAAAGAAGAAGAAAGGATACATAATTAAGTAGAACTCCTCCAATTGAAACTTTGGTTTTTTAGGTATGTGAAGTCTTTACACATTTTCTTTCATTCTATTTTGGCTTGCTTTCATTTTTTTATTTTTCATATTCCATGTTGATCATTGTTTGTTTGTGATTATAACCTTAGCTTGTCAATGCACATTTTAAATTACACAATTCTTTACACTTGCCAATTACATTTTTAAACCACATCTCTTTGACACATTTTGTTAAACAATTGACTTACCTTGTGTATGCTTCCACATATTGTATACAAATATATATGACATAAGTTATAAGGAAGCAAAATAATACATCAATTCTCAATCCTTTACTATGGATGTGCATACCACTCTCCAAAGCTTTCATTTTTGTATAGGCATGGGGGATGTTAGAAAATGTAGTTGAATTTGGTTTTACACCTACAATTTTCATATGCTTGAAATTTTCTAAATCCTTTTCAATAAATCTATTTTGTGCATATCCTACAATCATTATAGTCCATGAGGACATATCCCATTGAGGTATTTTGTAAAATAGTTATACCAAGCAGCTGATTTCTTTGTCTATGCTACCAAATTTTCCATATATGTCTCTAAAAAATTGGAAGATACTCCTCCCACATTGATAGATCTTTGAATATCTTTGGTTTTCATCTCTATTTCTAAATTTACCTCATCACTAAACTTACCTCATCACTTATGTTGTGATACATTTTAAATGTTTCCTTGATTAGTCTACCTACAAGGGATTCTAACCCTGCTCTCCAGTGTTTCAAGACTCTTTATTCAAGGCTAAGTTAGCAAAATGGGGAAAGGTGCAACCTATCTTGCAATCATGGCTCAAAATGGAAGCATGTACAAGGCATTTGAATTGTTTGACAATAATGTTTTCATATAAATGTATACAAAATGTGGTAGCATTGACAAACTAGTGAGCTTGGCATGCTAGTGAGCTCACTAGCTTGCCAATACAGTAGGGTTGACAAGGTAGGGGCATCATATGCCTCATAGAAATACAATCACCATGAGACCCCATTTCTATGAGGCATATGTTGCCCCTACCTTGTCAACCCTACTGAATTGACAAGCGAGTGAGCTAACTAGCTTACTAATGTGGTAGGGTTGACAAGGTAGAGGCAACATATGCCTCATAGAAATGTGGTAATGTGGCATGTCATGATTGCAAGATAGGCTCAAAATGGAAGCATGGAAAAGAAATTTGAATCGTTTGACAATAATGTTTTTGTAGAGATGTATGAAAAATGTGGTAGCATAGATAAAATAGTGAGTTCACTAGCTTTCCAATTCAATAGGTTTGACAAGGTAGGGGTAGTGTATGCCTCATAGAAATGGGGTCTCACAGGACAAGGTGGTGCAAGGGCACCATGTTAGTTCATTTTGTGTAAATAAGGTCTTTAGGTTGTTTTAAGGTGTTTTTAGTAATTTTTCATTCTTGATAAGGTCATAATAGACCATTTAACATGTATTAGGGGGTCATTTTGGTTAATGTTGTCAAATTTTGTAATTCCTTCAAAAGTTGTCATGTTGCAATATTGTAAAAATTGCAAAGAATGCAAGATTTAGGAAGTCCAACGGTCAGGGAATTCAAAAGGTAGTTGTAACTACTGATTGGTGTTGGGAAACATTAAAATAGGCTTGTAAACCTTGAGGCAGAGGTTGGAGAGTTGGTTTTTGAAGTTTAAACAATAAAAAGTTCCCCACTCTCCTTGAAATTTTAGTGTTTTTTGCTAATTTTTCTGCTACAGGAAACTTGCATGGCCTATACGGCCTAATGGTGATGCCAAGTTGATTTTAAATGATGTAGAAATGTCATAGCCATCATCTGGTTTTTATTTGAGGAATTTTCATCAAGTTTTAAGGTTTTTGTGAGCATTTTACTAAAAGCAGCTTGAATACCTTGTTTTAAAGGTTTGAGAGTAAACAAAATGCATTAATCACCCATTCCACTAGTAGAATTGCTTGAAACTTGGTGGAATGGGTGAATTAGGGTAGATTTAGATGTTCATGGGGGTTTCAAGAGTAGGGAGCATAGTTTGATAGGTTTTTGGTGCTGCCCTACATGTAATTTCATGGTTTTTGGCTTGAAATTGATGGCTAGAAGTTGGAGTTTGAGGAAAATGCATTGTTAAAGGATGGGAGTTGGTTTATTAAGCACATGTAGACCCATAGTGATGTTTATAAGCCATTTTAAAAGTGTTTTGAGGCTGGGAGTTTAGAGTTTCAATAAACCTTCATTGGAAGCAAGCCTAAAGTAGGGTTTAGATGAGATTTTGAAGTTGGGTGAGTTTGTGGATGATTTTGTTGGTATAAGTTATGGATTCAGTCATTTTGTAACCTGGTTAAGGTCTAGAAATGGAGGTTTAAGGTTGGTATGGTGTTTATTTGGTAGTTGCTTTGTAAAAGTGACCTATTTGGGGCTCATGTGCAAGCATAGCAACAATTATTTGAGGGTATTGTTCTGAAACAACCCTATCTCTTGTTGAGATATGTTAAATTAAAGCTTAATGGGTATCTAAAATGATAAGTTTCATGCGGGTTTCCAAATGTTTTTGAAAGTTGTGGTCAGTAAACACTATTTGCAATGGTTAGTAAACACTATTTGCAATGCTACAAGAAGAATATGAAGGAATTGAGAAATAAGGTTAAGATAGGGTTTTGGTGATTGAATAGTTGTTCCAAATAGTTTGAATTGTGATTGTTTAAAAAAATCCTCCTTTCTTTGCATCAATTGGTATCAGAGCATAGGTATTAGATCTTTTGAAGGTGAAAAGTTGAAGGATCAAGATGCCTCCTAAAGGAAGTGGATCCCTTGGTAGAGAAATAAGATTGTTAAAGGAATCTAAAGAAGCATTGTTATCCAAATTTGTAGTATGGGAGACAAACCAAAGAAGAGGAAAGTGACCGATAGGAAGAGGGTGAGGATGAAAACCCTCCAGGTAGAGTCCAAGATGATGAGTTGGACCCTGATGAGAGAAGGATGGTGAAAATATTGAAGGCTATTAGAGGAGATGCTTCTAGTGAGAAAATAGATGTGCCAATGTATAATGAAAAGTTTGATGTTGAAGAGGTATTGGATTGGATAGATGCACTTGATAATTACTTTGAATACAAGGAGGTTGCTGAAGAACAAAAGGTAAATTTTTCTAAAACCAAGTTGAAAGGTCCTGATTTGACATGGTGGAATTATGTTCAAGAGGAAAGAGTGAAGAAAGGGAAAACAAAAATTAGTTCATGGGATAGGATGGCGTCAAAGATCAAGAACCAATTTTTTCCAGGTGATCATGCAATATAGACATTCAAGAAGTTGCAAAGCTTGAAGCAGAAGGATAAAGATTTCATGTCATACATTGAGGAATTTCACAAGTTGAGCATTAAGGCTGGTCATGTGGAAGATGAGAATGAAGAGATAGCAAGGTATATGTGTGGTTTTAGATTTCAACGTCAAGATGAATTGAGTTTGGTTACACCTAGATCAGTTGAAGAATATGTTTCAGTTGGATGCTAGGGCTGAAGAGAAACTAAAAAGAAGGCAAGAAAGAAAAGGAAGAGGCATAGGCAATACTAGTTAAGGAAGAGGTACAAGGCAGACCTATGAAGACGAAGAAGATTCAAGCAAAAATAAAGACCAAGTGGTTGATCAAAGAGGTAGTTTTAGAGGTTTCAGAGGAAGATTTGGTGGAGGTAGAGGTTCAAGCTCATTTTTAGGAAGGTGTTACCATTGCATTTAGTTTGGGCATCAAGCATGGAAGTGTCAAGAGAAACAAGGTTCTACTTCAAGTGGTGGTGATAGAAGAGTTTAGTTGGTGTAAGAGGATGATTGTGAGAGCGTCCATTCTCCTAATCAGCTTGCTGCTCCAGAAGTGGGAGAGTCATTGATGGTGAGAAAAACACTACTGAAAACATCTAAGGAGAAGGAATCTACACAAAGGACATTATTCAAGACCAACTACAAATGCAAAGGAAAGGTATGTAAAGTAGTGATAGAATCTGGAAGTATTGATAATATGGTGTCTAATGAAATGGTTGATAAACTGAAACTAGAAAAGATTCCTCATGAAACACCTTATAAAGTATCTTGGTTGAATGATGATCAATCAATTTTGGTGAATGAACAAGCTTTGGTTGAGTTTAACATTGGTGGATATAAGGATAGGATACTTTGTGATGTGTTGCCTATGGATTGTTGTCATTTATTACTTGGAAGATCATGGCATTTTGATAGACATGCCATATATGATGGAAGAGATAATACTTATCAGATTGAGAAGGATGGGAATACTTTTACATTGGATCCATTGCAAGAAGATGTTAAGTAGTAGACCAAGGCATCAAAAGTGATAATGTTGGTTATTAAGGAGTTTGTGAAGCTAGAGGAAGACAAGAATATAGAGTTTGCGGCCATGACTAACAATAAGGATGCTAGGAAAATAAATTTGAAGAATGATTCCATGTTAGAAGGAAGAAGAGATGATGATTTGGTATCAAAAACAGTTCAAGAGAAGGTCAAGGATGAATTGACTATTGGAATACCGAATGGGCTAGAAAGGCATGTTGAGATCAAGGTGGGAAAGATACTTTGTCCATTGAATGCAAAGGAGTTTAGAGGGCAGTCATATTCTATTAGTACAAAGGTTTCTAAACCTGATAACACAAAGGTTCTTGGGGCAGGAAATTTGAGAAAAGAAATGAAGGCAAAAGGAAAAGTGAATAAAGGTGAATGACAAGGCCAAAGGGATGAGTTCAAGTGTGTGTCAAGAGTTAATAATAAGATAGATCAAAATATAGATGGAAAAGATATTCTTACAAGTTTGAAGGCAGGTTTCACATTGTTTCCAAATGAAAAGGTCAGATAACATACAAGTCAGTTTGTAAAGATGGGGCAGTGTCAAGGTGATAAATAGTTCAAGAGTGCAAAGCATGATTCAATTCTTCAATACTTGATCCAGTGGAAAGGCTTACTAGACAAAGGAGCATTTGGAAAAAAAGAAGGTGGAATGATCAAGCATGATTTACTACAATTTAGTCCTCAAAGGGACTTGTGATCTTTTTCTGGTCGGGTGTATGGTGGAGGGGCACCATGTTAGTTCATTTTGTGTAAATAAGGTTTTTAGGTTGGTTTAAGGTGTTTTTAGTCATTTTTAATTCAATAAGGTCATAATAGACAATTTGACATATATTAAGGGGTCATTTTGGTTAATGTTGTCAAAATTTGTAATTCCTTCAAAAGTTGTCATGTTGCAATATTGTAAAAATGCAAAAAATGCAAAAAATATTGCAAAAAATGCAATATTTAGAAAGTCCAACGGTCAAGGCATTCAAAAGGTAGTTGTAACTATTTATTGGTGTTGGGAAATATTAAAATAGGCTTGTAAACCTTGAGGCAGAGGTTGAAGAGTTGGTTTTGAAGTTTAAACAATAAAAAGTTCCCTATTCTCTTTGAAAATTTTGTGTTTTCTGCTAATTTTTCTGCTACAAGAAACTTGCATGACTTGTACGACATCATGGTGATGAAAAGTTGATTTTAAATGATTTAGGAATGTCCTATCCATCATCTAATTTTTATTTGAGGCATTTTCATCAAGTTTTAAAGTTTTTGTGAGCATTTTACTAAAAGCGGCCTGAATACCTTGTTTTAAAGGTTTGAGAATAAACAAAATGCATTAATCACCCATTCCACTAGTAGAATTGCTTGAAACTTGGTGGAATGGGTGAATTAGGGTATATTTAGATGTTCATGGGGGTTTCAAGATCAGGGAGCATAGTTTAATAGGTTTTTGGTGCTACCCTACGTGTAATTTCATGGTTTTTGGCTTGAAATTGATGGCTAGAAGTTGGAGTTTGAGGAAAATGCATTGTTAAAGGATGGGAGTTGGTTTATTAAGAATGCATAGACCCATAGTGATGTTTTTGAGCCATTTTTAAAGTGGTTTGAGGTTGGGAGTTTAGAGTTTCAATAAACCCTCATTGGAAGCAAGCCTAAAGTAGGGTTTGGATGAGATTTTGAAGTTGGGTGAGTTTGTGGATGATTTTGTTGGTATAAGTTGTGGATTCAGTCATTTTGTTACCTAGTTAAGGTTTGAAAATAGAGGTTTAAGATTGGTAGGGTGTTTAGTTGGTATTTTCTTTGTAAAAGTGACCTATGTGGGGCTCATGTGCAAGCGTAGCAACAATTATTTGAGGGTATTGTTTTGAAACAACCCTATCTCTCATTGAGATATGTTAAAGTAAAACTTAATGGGTATCTAAAATGATAAGTGGAATGTGGGTTTCCAATTTTTTTTGAAAGTTGTGGTTAGAAAACACTATTTGTAATGCTACAAGAAGAATATGAAGGAATTTAGAAATAAGGTTAAGATAGGGTTTTGGTGATTGAATAATTGTTCCAAATAGTTTGAATTGTGATTGTTTAGCAAACTCCTCCCTGATTTTCCAAACAAGGTAGGGGCAGCATATGCCTCATAGAAATGGGGTCTCATGGTGATGTACATCAACGTGAGACCCCATTTCTATGAGGCATACGCTGCCCCTACCTTGTCAACCCTATGGAATTGGAAAACTAGTGAGCTTGGAAAGCTAGTTGGCTCACTAGCTTGCCAATTTGGTAGGGTTGACAAGGTAGGGGCAGTGTATGCATCATAGAAATGGGATCGTACATCACCGTGAGACCCCATTTCTATGAGGCATACATTGCCCCTACCTTGTCAACCCTATCGAATTGGAAAGCTAGTGAGCTCACTAGCATTCCAAGCTCATTAGCTTGCCAATTCGGTAGGGTTGATAATGTAGGGGCAGCATTTGCCTCATAGAAATAAGGTCTCACAGTGATTTATGTGAGACCCCATTTCTTTGAGGCATACGTTGCCCCTACCTTGTCAACCCTACCAAATTGGCAAGCTAGTGAGCTCACTAGCTTGCCAATGGTAGGGTTGACAAGGTAGGGGAAATGTATGCCTCATAGAAATGGTGCATCACCATGAGACCCCATTTCTATGAGGCATACTCACAGGTGATGTCTGGTGGACCCCATTCTCAGGGCATGCTTCAACCGATAAGCTGACTCCAGCACCAATGGGGTTGAAAGGTAGGGCCAGTGAAAAAATGCCTCATAGAAATGGGACTTCTATGAGGGATTTTTTTGCACTACCCCTACCTTGTCAACCCTACCGATTTGGAAAGCTTGTGAGCTCACTAGCTTGCCAATGCGGTGGGGTTGACAAGATAGGGGCAGCGTATGCCTCATTGAAATGTGGTAATGTGGCATGTCATGATTGCAAAAGAGACTCAAAATGGAAGCATGGAAAAGGAATTTGAATTGTTTAACATTAATGTTTTTGTAGAAATGTATAGAAAATGTGGTAGCATAGACAAGCTAGTGAGCTCACTAGCTTTCCAATTCGGTAGGGTTGACAACGTAGGGGCAATGTACGCCTCATAGAAATGGGGTCTCATAGTGATTTTGGTAGGGTTGACAAGGTAGGGGCAGTGTATGCCTCATAGAAATGGGGTCTCATGGTGATGTTTTTGTAGGGTTGAAAAGGTTGGGGCAGTGTATGTACATCATTGTGAGTCCCCATTTCTATGAGGCATTTTTTCACATTACCCCTACCTTGTCAACCCTATCGAATTGGAAAGCTTGTGAGATCACTAGCTTTCCAATGTGGTAGGGTTGTCAAGGTATGGGTAGCGCATGCCTCATAGAAATGTGGTAATGTGGCATGCCATGATTGCAAGATAGGCTCAAAATGGAAGCATGGAAAAGGCATTTGAATTTTTCGACAATAATGTTTTTGTAGAAATGTATGCAAAATGTGGTAGCATAGACAAGCTAGTGAGCTCACTAGTTTTCCAATTTGGTAGGGTTGACAAGGTAGGGGTAGCATATGTACATCATCATGAGATCCCATTTTTATGAGACATACACTACCCCTACCTTGTCAACCCTACCGAATTGGAAAGCTAGTGAGCTCACAAGCTTGGAAATTTGGTAGGGTTGACAAGGTAGGGGTAACATGAAAAAATGCCTTATAGAAATGGGAACTCACGGTGATGTACAAGGTAGGGGTTGGAAAGCTAGTTAGCTCACAAGATTTCTAATTCAGTAGGGTTGACAAGGTAGGGGTAGCATGAAAAAATGCCTCATAGAAATGGGGACTCACGGTGATGTACACAAGGTAGGGGTAGTGTATGTACATCATCATGAGATCCCATTTCTATGAGACATACACTGCCCCTACCTTGCCAACCCTACCGAATTGGCAAGCTAGTGAGCTCACAAGCTTGGAAATTTGGTAGGGCTGACAAGGTAGGGGTAGCATGAAAAAATTCCTCATAGAAATGGTACTCACGATGATGTACAAGGTAGGGGTTGGAAAGCTAGTGAGCTCACAAGCTTTCCAATTTAGTAGGGTTGACAAGGTAGAAGTAGCGTGAAAAAATGCCTCATAGAAATGGGGACTCACGATGATGTACATCACTTTGAGTCCCCATTTCTATGAGGCATTTTTTCACGTTTCCCTTACCTTGTCAACCCTACCAAATTGGAAAGCTTGTGATATCACTAGCTTTCCAATGCTCACATGGTTTTTTTGATGGAATGCCTTAAATAAATGTGGTAATGTAGCATGCCATGATTGCAAGATAGGCTCAAAATGGAAGCATGGACAAGGAATTTGAATTCACATGCCTTGTCCATGCTTCCATTTTGAGCCTATCTTGCAATCATGGCATGCCACATTACACATTTCTTTAAGGCATTCCATTGAAAAAATTCATGTGACCTTTGTCTATGCTAGAAATACTCTTTTATAGGATGATTTTAAGTATTTTGTATGAAGCCTTGAATGACATATATTTCATTTATTTGTATGGATTCATTTTTTAGGAACTAATATTTGTCTCATTACCATGCTACAGGTAAAATTATCTGCTATGCCGAGGAAACGAACAAGGAATAAACTAATAGATGAAGAGTATGAAACCAATAAAGCAAAAAATAGAGAACGGGTGAGGGAATATCATGAAAAGAAGAAATTGGATATGATTGAAAAAAACAAGCCAATTGAAGAGGAACCTCAACCATAAAAAAAGAGAAAAGGCATTGGTGGCACAAAGGGCACAAATGCGAAAGCATCGTGGTAAGACAGATTCAAATACCCTAGTTTGAGACACACCCTCTATCACAAGTGAATACAAAGAGACACCATCCACCACATCTCAAGTTGATATTACATCATCACTCGGATTTGACGAAGAAGGTAGACCATCATGCCCATGTGAACCTCAAGGTATGTTGTCTATTCCACCCTCGATTGAAGGTACACAATCTAGCCCACCTCACTTAAATATTGATGAAATTCCTAATGTTAAGATGTATGTACCTAGGAGAACACCACCTAGAATTTTGCATAGAAAGCCAAAGTATTTGATTAATATTGATGAAGATATTTTGCAGCACATGGAAGGTAAGATTCCAACACGCACTTGTAGAAGATATGTTGATAAAATTTGGAAATTTTTATTTGAAAGGATAAATGAGACCGCAAGATGTCAAATATTTGTTGAAATGATGTGGGGTATAAAGTATAGAAACATCATGAAGACTCTTGGGTTGAGAACATCGAATGCTTCAGTGAAAACACTTGTGAATAATCTATTGGATGCTTATGAGAGTGTGGGTAAGACCTCATGCTAAAAGGATAGTAATGTCACCTGACGTGTCATTACATTGACTTTGGTAAGTAGTCAAACAAAGAGAGCTCATCTCATTAGAAAGATGAGTGAAAAATTGAGAATTAATAGAATTTTTTTATCAAGAGTCATTCAAAGGCAACAAAAAATTGAGGGCACCGATTCAAATGAATTATGGGCATTCTCAGGGAGACTACCACAAAAAGATAAAAAAATTGTTGAAGCATTGAGAACACTAATTGAAGAGTATTGGAAGAATAACACAAGGCCATTTATGAATCAAAGGGATGTGGTAAGAAGGAGAATCAGTAGTCAGAACTGTGAGCCACATCCAAAGCATTTTTTGGATACGACTCAAACCCAATTTTTTCATAAATTTCAATAGGATTATCCTCAAATTAATATTTTTCAAAGATATTTTGAAATGATTAAACCTTTTTATGTCAAGATAAATCACACACACACACACTACTTGTTGTAGACTACATATTGAATTCTCTAACCATTATGATGTTTATCATTCTATATGTTTAGATTTGCATACTAATGATGTTTTGTAGGATTTTGGAATACAAGCCCCACCAACATTTTCAAGAGAGTTCTTAAATTTTTTTTTATGTGAAATAGAGGATGGTAGAATATTCTACAGGAAACTATGCTTGGATGGTTCATGTCAGCATTGTGGTGGCTTGCATCGTATGTCAGTATGTCAACATATGGAAAGCATAGATGAGGTGGGATAGAAACTAGTAGAGTTTGGGAAGTATAAAACAGTGGAATACATTACAAAATATGGTTATCAAGCAAAAATATGTGATTTGGCTATTCAAAAGATTTCAGTGTATCAATTTATGTCCATGTTTCATTACAATATAGTGTATGAGTATGCAAGGCATACCCATAGCACCTAATGGTTGGACACATAATTCAAGCTATGCAAGGACACCTTTCCTATTGGAAACATAGTTTCAGTGGTTGAATTTTTAGAGAACTACACTCTACAGCCACATCATGAGGTGCAATCACAATATTACAACTCCATACAAGTTTTGATATTTGTGCACATAACATTCATTTATGCAGTTGATAGTATAGAGGACCAAAGGAAGGTATTGAGGGAGTATCACTTTTATATTAGTGATGATCGCACACATTCTACATAGTTCATGCAAGGTTGCTTCCAGATGTTCTACAACTATTTGGCTCAGAGGTGCATAGCATACAATCGACATATAATATGGTCAGCTAACTGTGCAACATAGTTCAAGAAATCGTGCATGTTCTATTGGTTGTGCAGGATGCATGTCATTACAGGTGTTCAACATATGTGGAAATTTTGTGAGGTTGGGCATGGAAAGGGGGAGGATGATGGTGTAGGAGCATGTGTGAAAAGAGAATTAGCATGAGAAGAGTTAAAGTATAACTTGATAATAAAAAGTTGATAGATGCAAAATCAATCGTCGAGTGGTGTAATATTTTGATGGGTCCAGGTAATGAAGGTACATATCTAGTTCATAGATTTTTTTGGTTGATAAATGATACTAACATTGCACCATATGAGGATTTTTGAACATTAATAGGATCGAGTGAGCTACACTCTTTCCTCAGCTCAGATGTAGGTTCATGGAGTATCAATACACAAAAGATGGCATGCTTTTGTTCTTCATACACAATGCAAGCCTGGGATGATTGTGAGTCAAATTAGTGTGTTGAGAAATGGCCGTTAAGTTATCTTAGCTCACTTCACAAGTATCACCCTCCGATGACATTAGAACTAACACAGATGGATTCATCGATCGACTTTGACCACAAATCAGATCTAGTTCAACTAGGTAATATATCTACTTGCTTAGTTTTTTAAATTCCTATTGTTATCTTACTTTGTATTGTATTTGTAATGTTGACTAATTTCAAGAGATTTGTTGCACTTATCAATGCAGGGCATGTTTATGTAGTTATTGTAGATGAAGACAACAAAGAGGGAACAAACTATTACTTGTGTCATTGTGTTGAGGCCAAAAAGAAATTAGAGGCCCCAATTATAGATAGAGAAAACATCGAATAGCCTACAAGCTCAATTGTTGTTATTGGAATGTGGCTTAAAAGGTACCCACATAAGAGTGTTAAATATTGGTTGTTTCAAGACTTTGACACACATTGGAAGATTCTTCATTACTCGAACCTTGTCATGGAATCCATGTTCATTTGACCAAATATGGGGGTAGACCTTTGAACAAGACCTTGTGGAAGGTCTGTGAGTCTAACCATGAGACCATACTTGACACAATAAATAGTAGAGCAAACCTAGATGGTTCGTTGGATTAATTTGTAAGTATGCACATTGGTTCTTATTAATTTATACTTGTATGCACATTAATTTGTATGATGCCAATGCTATCATCTAATTTTTATTTCATCTTCTTTTACTTTTCCTATTTGTAATTAACCTACTAAAAAATGATTGGTGTCCCTTTGCAGAAAATGTTGATTTATGAGCCATCCAAGAGAATCTCATCCAAAAAAGTAATGCAACATCCTTATTTTGATGATCTTGAAAAATATCAATTATGATTTTAAGCCATTATAAAAGTGTGTGTGAATCTTAGCGAGGGAATTTCAAGTTATTCATTTGAAGTTAACCTTATCATGAGCACCTATGATGTAAAAATTATAAGAGCATCTCGAATTTCAAGTTATTCTATTCATGAGAGGTGTTGTGTGCAATAGGTATCTTGGAACTCCCAATGAAGATGTATGAACAGGAGTGACTAAGTTGAGAGACTGACATGCCTATCTTCAATGGAAACATCAAGATTTATGACTTGTTGTTCCCAACTTGGAACCAAATGGTGTGGATTTGTTGTCTATAAGTTCCTTCCATCTATTTTCATTTCATTTCCATCTTGGATGCTCTTTCTTTTTCTTCTTTTACTTTGCCTATTTGTAAGTAAACTACTAAAAATTGATTGTTGTTTCCTTGCAAAAAAATGCTGATTTATGAGCCATCAAAGAGAATATGAGCCAACAAAGCAATTAAACATCCTTATTTTGATGATCTTGACAAATCTCAATTCTAATTTGAAGCCATTATAAAAGAGCATGTGAAGGTTAGCAAGGGAATCTCAAGTTATTAATTTGAAGTTAACCTCATGTTGAGCACCTATGGTGTACACATTATAAGAGAATCTCAAATGTATGAGTGACATTGTAAAAGATTTGTGAGAACGAAGTACCTAAGGCATTGTGCCTACAAGTACAAGCACTTGGGTTTTAGAATGGTGTACGAAGCATATTAGACAATTGTAGCACAAACAAAAGAATTAGTACAGCCAAATGAATCTCATTTTATTATAAACATCATATTATTAATATAGTGAGTGTAATAACCATTGATGGTTACTAATCACTCTTTTTCTTCTTTTATTCTCTCCCTATTATAACTAGCACCAATTGACTAACTTATTATAAAAAAATCATTTATTAAAACAAATCAACCTAATAATTATATATAAATATCAATATAGCATACAATCTATTCAAATAAACATTTGTAATGAGATTTACTCAAAATTTGAGATTTATTGTTGCCCTCAAACATTTGTAATTCATGCAGCGTAATCCCTTAACAGTCCAAATTGCAAAAGGGCAGCAATCTTTGATGACCTATTACCTGATACCATGTAGTTATGGACATTTTGTTAAGGAATTAGGATCATGTAGGGGACCTCTACAATAACCTCTCTCAATTTTTATTTCAGGATTTTTTGTGTGTCCAATTTTGACTTGATGGAAAAGTGTCAATTGCAAGTAGTGTAAAGTTGCAAAGTGGTGCAACTTTTGTTTATAACTCATGTGACCAAACAGTCTATTCCAACATGTCTGAATGGATACGTTTATGCTAGTCATGTTCCTTTTTTGCACCCAAACATGTCGAATCACTTCGAACTACATTCAACTGACTTGATCCCTTAAGGGTCCAAAGTACAAAAGGGAAACAATCTTTGACAGGCTATTATTTAGAAATTGTGACACTTAAAAACTCTCTGTTTGAGCCTCTACGAGATCGTTGGAGCCCTTTCTACAATAAACTCTCGAGTTTTGTTATTTGAGTCATTTTCCTATAGTGTCCAGTTTTCACTTGATGGAAAAAATGTTAAATGCAAGCAGTGTAAAGTTGCAAAGTGGTGCAAATTTTGTTCTGCAAATCGTGTGACCAAACAGACTATTCCAATGTGTCTAGATGGATACATTTATGCTAGGAATG
>VDFB02045730.1:0-33515 GCA_007258455.2 Sequoia sempervirens | reverse complement strand
AAATATTTATTTTGTTGCACATTCTAATAAAGGAGGTGATGAATTTAAAATTAATATTTATTGAAAAGGGGATCCTTATCATGTGTGCACATGATTATGGATTAATTACCCTAAATCAATAAATTAATTATGTATTAATTAATTGATTTAATTGGATGATATAAAGGTAGAATTAATTAAATAAATATAAACTTATTTAATTAAAGGTGAGGGACAAAGGTGAAGGGTTAAAATTAATTAAATAAATGTAAATTTATTTAATTAAAGGTTGAGGGATAAAAGTAAAGGAAATATTAATTAATTAATTAATTAATTAATATTTTTATTTAATTAGTGAAGATAGGGTAAAGTCAAATGTGGTCGGGTATGAACTAATTTAAGCATCTACATTTTCCCCCTCTTTGATACGACATCACAACTGGAAGAAGTGGCATCATATCAAAGAAGAATAAAACATAGTAGGTAGAAAGGGATGAGGAGTAGTGGAATGATGCCCCAATCATTGGAAGGATGGTGAGGAGGGAGTTTGGTATGCCTTGGCTCAAGAGGATAGGTGGGTTCGAAGAACATGGGTGTTCTCTCAAAATGAATGGAAGGGCTAGAGGATTGTTGGTAAATAGATTTTGCAATATAATAAATAACTCATAAATCTAATTATGTTATGCTTAGGAAGATACTAAAATTTGTACCAATAATTGCTAAGGTTGCTAATTTTAGTCAATCTACCTCTATATTGAGAGAGGCAACTCCCTTGTATGATAAATATTTAGTTTTTGATAAAGTTTTTAACACAAAAGTGCCAAGAAATTTTAAAGACAAAAAAAATATGAAATCTAAGAGTATCTCAACCAATAAACATACAAATATTAAATTAGGTTCCTTTCAATAAAAAATAATGACTACTCTAGACTTTTCAACATTGTATGTCAAAAATATTTTAGCAATAAGAATGAAAGATGTCAAAATTGTGGTCAAAGAGATTTATAAAGAATGAACAACTCAGAAAATACTTAAACAATACCATTCAAATATTTTCCATTACTTCCTTGCAAAAATCTATACAAATCTAACCTTCTCGATCTCCAAAATATTGAGAATCAAAAGTCCTTTTCAAGAAGAAAAAGCCTCATATATTCAGGCTTTCCTTGATAACTAACTCCAAATTATAAATTTATGATGAAAATAAAATTAAAATCATTTTTTCCAACATAAATCTATGAAAGAGTTGCATTAATTCATATAAAAATAACTTGATTTACAAATTATAAAATAAAATGTTTTTTAAAGTTTTGAGTCTCTTGAACTTGTATATTTTCTAGCACAATCTTTGTCTTGTCCTTAAATGAAGAGGTAGCCTTATAATCTTTGTATTTTCTCACCACAAGTGTCAATACCTTTATTTTTGGAACCACAATGTTGGAAAAATGTTGCTTTCAAATTAATACAAAAGCTTTGATTTCCTTTAATTTTTCTTCCATGATTGATAACTCTTTTCCAAAAGTACTAGCTACATGTGATAATGTAGACAATTTGTTCATTGTGTTGGTACTGGCATTTTCCTTACTAAAAAATTCTTTGGATACAAGGTCTTTGAATTCTTGTATGATTACTTGAGAGTCTTCTATAGATAAATTTTCTTCCTTGAGGATATTCACCTTCATATCCAAACAACTTACTATAATTTCATATTTTATAACTTCAATTTCCTTGTAGAGCTTCTTCACTTGGTTGATGGGTTGTCTAATGATTTAAAGTTTCCATTCAATATTCGTTATCCATATTGTAGTATTGTATTCTTCAAGTTTGAGTAGGATATTTTTTGATAGTAGTGTGTTTATGTCAATCTTCGATACTTATTCTACATCTCTCACTACTAGATGCCAATTAACTTCTTCTTTTCTCATTAATTGAAGTTCATTTTTTAGTTGTTTATTTTTCTCTTTATTCTCTTTATATAGAATTATTCCCCTTTCAATATAGAAAATTCCATCCATGATTATCTACTCAACCCACGCTTCAAAAGCTTTTCCAAATGCTTGATACATGTTAAATATTTTCATTCCACTTTTATCAACACCTTATATATTTGTATCATCCAAGACCAGAGCCCATCTTGTGGTTGTGTTAATTGAAATGTTTAAAATTATTTTAATATACGAAGTTAACATTTGGACTTGTTCCTCAAGCTTCCCCCTAGTGGATTTTTCTTTTTTTGTTCTATGTACAATTTTAGCAACCAAAACTTGGAAATTATGGATGTCTCCTTCAAGGGTTGAAGGACCAATATCAATTTTGGAAACTTAATAATTAGTTTTTTTAACATTATTTTTGTTTTTATTATCAACAAGTTTGACTAATTCCAAATATTATTCATCTGATGGATCGATCATCAACCTTGAAGTAATTTGAGCCTTCTTAGGTTTTGGAGTAATTTAACAATTTGGCAACCACGTCATAATTAGGTTTAGTAACATATTTATATTTATTCTTCTTGCAAACTAGTTATTTGAGCCATTGGGAAGAGGATGCGACTTTAGATGGGCTCAAGGTGAAGGTGGAGGTACGAGGAGGTAAAATAGTTTTTGATGGTGGAGTTTCAAAAGCATCATTAGGTGATGGAGGAGGAGACATATGAATAATATTATTTGTATTTGAAGGAACTTAAGGTGGAGAAGATGACACTTGAGGTGGGGACACATTTCCTTGGGAAAGATCAATATTTTCTCAAGTGTTGGATTTCTTCATCAACATCCTAATCTACCTGAGATATTTTTACCTATAATTTAGCTTTGAATTTAGGGGCATCTTGAGCATAAATTTTTTTTGGATTTATTTCTTTATTAAACTTTTCATCATCTCGTCCACTAGCCTCAATCGTATTTGACATTATCTTAGGAACGTTGACAATGACTGTAGCTGTAGGTATTCCACTAGAATTTTCTGATTGCTTTGTCACCTTAGATGTATACACTAAAGGTTTAATAATGGTACCTAGGTTCATTTCTTTTGGCATCCAACCATTTCTTGAATTTCTTTAAATCAAAGGACCTTTTTACAATGTCCTTTATTTCCTTTTTACTCCAATCAATGGGTGTGAGAGGTTCAAATTGAATAGACTATAAATAAACCTAGTCCAACATATCAAAACCATCATATTCTATAACCTCAACATCCCATTCCAATTCATAGTCATTCATTTGTTGCATTGTTAATCTAGTCCAATCCCTCTTTCACACCTTAAAATCATTCTCACAATCTTCCCAATAATCTTCTAAATGATGTAAATGATGAATTTTATTCCGAAGATATAAATTATTCTTCATATACCCCTTGCTAACAAAGGGATACCTCTTGTAATAATAATTTATGATTAAAAGTACAAACCTGTGTCACATTTTTATAAAGAAATCAACCAACACAAACAAAAATGATCAACTTCAACGACATAAAAGTAGTTTTTATGTTTTGAATTTCAAAATGATGTAAACTAATGAAATGTAGAACTCTCGATGAAGTTTATTCTTGTATTTTTTAAAAAAATTAAAAAAATATTTTGATGTTTTTTGTATAAATTTATGAGTAGATTTTAAATCATTGAAAAATTTCAAGAAAAAGTGACGTTGAGTTGACATCAAAAAAATAAAATAGAAAACAACTTTTTTTCCCCCTTTTTTTTCCAAATAGATAACTTCAAATATCTAGTGCATGGAAAAAAATTCAAATTTTGATGTATATTTCCTCATAGTAACATTTAAAGTCAAACATACTAGAATTTGATAGTTTTCATTTGACATCAACTATTTTCTAATTTTTTATCCTTTTCAAAAAACAAATTATACCCTTTTTGAGAGGATTCTCTCCTCTAGTACACCATATATTTTTCAATTTTTTAAAATATATTTTATTATTTTTTTAATTTCTAATCAACCTCATTTTTTATTTAACAACCTACTTGCATTACTTTTTAAAAAATAGATTAAAACTAATCAAAATATCAAAAAAATTATATATATTTGGATTCTTCACTTTGAGCTCTACATAAGGGTATTTTTAGTTTTTTTGAAAAAAAATATTTTGATTGAATAAATATCATGTTCAAGTGGAAAGTTTTAGAAATTTTTGAAAAACAATGAGGTGACTGCTAACAAGGATGCCACATAGACAATTTTGAGTGAAAGAGTTTCGACCGAAACCCTTTCCTAGTCAAAAACTTGCATACAAATTGAGTCACATTTCAAAGCGACAAAGGGAAAAAAAATTATTTTTTTGTTTCGAGCAATAGTGTTTCACTCGAAACTTTATGTGCCATGTATAGGCCACGTAGTTTCAGGTGAAACTATTTCGCTTGAAACTATTTAGGGTGAAACTATTTCACTCAAAACTATTTAGTTGGCTAAAAGTGTGACACACGTTTATGCTTTTACCCATATAGTTATCTTTACCAAAGAACTTTCTATATTTTATGCTTCAATTGAAGATGGAAACATGTAATATGATAGCCCTAGTGGGAAAGAATATCTTACTATTCTCAAATATTTTCATATGTTATTGAGTGATTCCATTTATCTGCATAGTTCAATAAGAATTAAGTGCTCAAATGGGTACTTGGGAAATTTATAAGGATATTCATCAAATTCACCTATCCTTGTATAAGAAAATCTTGAAAATAGAATAAAATAACTTTCAAAACATCTAATTAAATCTACAACCTCAAGAGAAACTATAAATGCCCCAAGTTAGCATCAAGTTCCCTAACTGCAAGCATGGTAAATGTATCGTTCACCCTTCTAGAGTGTTTATTACTAATGTTCAATTGCACCTAAGGTTAATACAATAAGGTACCTTGCATATATAAGCAAGGTAGATGAGGCAAGAAGGTAGGAGACAATGGCTTCCTACCCCTCGAAATGTGCAACACTTGTGAGCTCACTTAACAAGTGTGTGAGCAAGTGGCAAGTATGCAAGCAATAAGTGTCTCTAGTGATGAAGACACATGTCTCAATGTTATAAAGTGAGACAAAATTATGAAATATCCTAAGTAAGCTTATGCTAAGTGTGAATAGGTTAATCCTAGAAAGGTGATTAGCTAACTAGGTGATTAATGACTATATTTACACTAACAGATAAAACCCAACCAAATTTTACATGCTCTAACCAATATAAGGGTGGCATGTATTCATTCTCTCTTCAAGAAACCCAAACCAAGAAATTTAACAAAATTCACTCTTATAAAAGAATGCATCCAAAAGAAAAAGACAATTAAAATTATCTCAATGAACCAAATTTGAAAATCAACAATGATATCACCACAACAAATAAATTAAAATAAATAATAGAATATTAAACTCTCAAGTATAAAACCATATGAAGGTAACATAAGATTTTCTAACCAAGGTAGAGTGAGGATTACTCCACCTCCAAAGATAAATGAAAAATAAAAATCCACTAAAGTTAACAAGGAAGTCATTTGGACCATTAGAAGTTATAATGTAGAAAAGTTCAACCCTACAAAATAAATTCAAGCTTCCTTTGAGAGTGATCTCAATAACATTACATTTAAGCCAACTACCTAATGTTTTTGTTTAAAATCATCTACTTGAAACAATAGAAATAGAGGGCTCTATCTTTGCGGAGATAGGGTTCTACTTCAGATTCTTGTTTCACTCAAGGTAACCCTAGAGTTCTCAATCCAAGGATAGAATGAAAGGAGATATGCTAAAGGTTGTCATAGGATATGATTAATGACTAAAAGAGGGTTCACCACCAAGCTAGGGCTTGGAAAGACAAGTAACATGCAAGGCCTAATTATGAAACTTAATGATATGCAAGACTACAATAAATGACCTAGAAATGAATGCAAACAAAGCAGCAAGCTAGGAAATCAAAGATGTGCACTTGGAAACCTATAGAAGTTTGGATGAAGATCTGAAATGTTGAAAACACTGAATTTAATGCACACTGGGACTCATATGTTAAGTTGGGAATATCAGTCCCAGATTAGGGTTTCTAGGAAGGAACATAAATCAGGCATAGACAAGTTTGAAACACTTGAAAATTGGAAAATCCACTATACTAGGACTCATACGCTAGAAGTGGCATGAAATGCCCCACCGCACAAACCCCAAAGGACAACCTTGAATAACTAATAGCATGACATCACATTTTTTTAATAAGTAAAACATAACATAAGATGAACATTAACAAACAACTTATGTAATGCAATTATACATGTACAACATCTACTACGTCCTCCGGGGTAGACGTGACAACATTACTAAACATAAAACCGTTCCATAATGATGATTAATGAATCCCAAGATTACATTGCTAAACCATAAGATAGGATAAGTAAATAATGATCATACAACTATTACAGTACATCAATGGGGAACATCCATATATGAACACATAATATAATCAAGGGTACATATATAAACATTACAATGGTCAAATCAAAGTATACATATACATCAATATGAAACTACATCGTTTCAGGATTACACATGCACATCAGTGCTTCCCGACACCTAGTGGGAATGATACATCAATACAAGAGTAATACATAAATGAACATTGTACAACTAAACTGTGGTGAAGCTTTGGATCAACTACATTAGCACGAGCTTTGCACTTGACGAACATCGTCTGGGAACCCAATGGGGTGCATAGCACATTCCACCTGACCACATAGACCTGAAGGCCCACCCCCCATGCTAGGAGATGACAAGAAAAACCCACGACAAAGAACAGTCAAGTGGAAAGGATACAAGACTCAACAAAACAAGAGTAACAAAAAAAATGATTAAAAACATCAAAAGGACTACTTCCAGAGGCACACAAAGGAAAGAGAATAACAAGGGATACTATAGGAGAGTGTCATTGAATGGTCCTAGTATGGGTTATCCTAGCTACCTCTCACTAGGCACTAAACCCCATCTATGATTATCCTGGCTACCTCTCTCTAGGTGTCCGCCCCATAGGGTGAAACATGCAAGACCACTAACCTTTCATGAGGACAAGGTAGTGATCTTACCGACCATGGCCTTCTCAACCCACCCTTAGTCTATGGATGCACTAACGGCATGGGAAAGACATCTTATTTATCTTGTTTAGTGTGATCCTACCCAAACCCACTAGAAAATTTATTAGGTTATCACTTATTACAGAAACTCTTCCATGGGTTACCCAAGCTTCCCCTTTGTGTGCTGGCCCCCATGAATATCCACTCTCCCTAGTAGCACCGAAACATAATCAAATGACATCAAGGGGTGTACCAAAATGTGTAAAGCACTAAAACCACAAAAACCAAGTGCATATGTGAGGCATGAACCATCTCGCCCAAGAGCTACATCAAATGTCAACACCATAGTACAAGGTAACCCCACAAGAGCTCAAAAACCCGAGATAAGATCAAACAAACCACAATGATCAAGTCATGGAAAATCCAACATAAATCAAGTTTCCCCAATGCCTCTAGAAGCCTAAAAAAAACCATCTACCCATAATCTCCCATAGGAGAGTAGCTCAATCACTATGGGTTCCCAACCATCTCAGAACATGACTATATAAGAAAGTTAACACATAAAGTATCCTTATTCCAAAATCAACACAAGAGAAAAAATCACAACCTGGAACCACAAAAAGACTATATAAAATCCACAATCACAATATGACAAGTGTAGAACAAGAGTGTCAACATCATAACAAGATATAGAAACTCAATCAAAGCTAATATAATCAATTCCATACAAAATCAACCACATTAATCAACAAACGACATGGTATTCAATTCACGCAATCCTCACATCACAAACACAATTACTACAAGGATTAAACATTACTTCCATTTTGCACCATTACAAACTCATCCAAAATCCACTAATCCAACACATCAATCCAACAACAAACAATCGAGAATACAACCAATCATCTTTAAGAATGACCTAATCATTCATGTTGGAAACTCGTATAACCCTTACTAAAGAATAATAATGCATTAAATAGCATTCTTACTTTCCATTATCATACCTTAGCTATTAACTCACAACAATTCGAATGCAACTCACAACAAACTATTGTTCTAAAATAAAAAAAATACCTTTCTTTTCTAAAACATAATTAAGGATTACACTATAAACAAAATTTATCTCATTAGATGTTCAATAACTATTTCTTAGTGATCTTATATAATAATTTTGAAGAAGAATATTATTATATAATATAAGCAAGGAAATCTAACCCAACATACTTAATCAAATCTTTTTAATTGTTTAATTATATCTAAATCAATATATCTTTTGTTTTGGTTTTTCAAAATCACTATCTACACAATCAAATAATTCTATGAGAGATATTTTCTTCTACACCATACTTTATATACACTAATGCCTAAAATAAGGAAAACTAACTTACTTCCACAAAGGTGACTAATAACCCTTGAAGTATTTTTCTATAAATCTATACCTAAACAACTTTCATGATTCTAACATGTAAATATTTATGCATTCCTACCACTACATTTGGCAATACTCTAAATACTTTGCAATGACCACTAATTCAACTACCTATTAATAAGTTATACAACCCAATAGATAAATATCTAGCTATAAAATGCAATGGTATTACTATCTCAAACTCTATCTTAAACAATAATTTCTTATATGAAATAGAACACAATTAGAGAAATAAAATATTTAATTAACACAATTTCAATTTCAACTATTCCACTAACTCCCTTATAATACCATTTACCTTAAGCTATCAAATTGGATCTAGTTAATTAAATTATGCTTTAATCTTTTCTAAAATATTTCTTTTCTTGTAAAATATTTCTACTTACTCTATTCTCCTTCTAATTCCACACTCCTATTTCTATTTCTAGAAATTTACATACCTATAATAATTCTAATGACCACCATTATATCAAAGTTAAGGTAAGGAATAAATAATAGAAATGACTAACAATCAGGATGTGCACAAAATGTAATTTGTTGAAAAGGTTTTTGAAACTTTCATCTAAATATAATTGGTAGGTAGTAGACTGAAACCCATAACTTGTGTTATTCCCCTTTTTGTCTACACCAAGATGAGAGTCTTGAATAGAGTTGGACATCCAATTTAGAAGACAAATCATTAAACTAAAAAATTTCAGGAACAATCTTAAGATAAATTTATTCTTTTAATTTGTAGCTCTTCTTTCCTTTTAGCAAAAGAGAATAGATATATCTTGTTTAGCAATTGATGATAGAATGTTCTTGTAGATGCATTCAATGAAAATCAGTACCATCTTCTTTGTGATTTTGGAATGGAATGGTACTGATCGTTTTGATTGCATGTTGACACATAGAATTCAAGAATACAATAATCTTGACCCAACAAGAAGAGAGGGCGGCGACCAATTTCTGTAGTCTTTACGTACATATTTCAATTTAACTTTCAATTCGGACAATAAAGGGATCATATTACAGGCCTACAAAATGGAGGGGATTCTGATATAAGGATAATTTACAATGATCCAAGCCACGTCTTAAGACCTACTACATGCCAACAATAAAATTCCCTAACAGTGTTTAGATTATGGAAATTTCCTTTAAATCCAAGGATTCGTAGCACATCAACCATGTCGTACAAATGATTAAATCCTACAGATGATTTGTAACAAGGAAAGAGTCTGAAAAGGCAGAAAGAGCTACACTGGAGACGCAGGAGAAACTTCGACTTTCAAAACAAGCTGATTCGGTTGGCAGATTTGTGGAATAGGCCAACATATTACCCTGTGTTTATTTACTTACAGTAAGAACAACACATGATATGAGAGGAAAATATATAAGATCCATTGGATGGATGTCCGGCCTTGGTTTCAAATAATACACTCTGACCACTGTAGGGCTGGAAGAATAATTGATGTTAATGGACATTGCCTAAAACAAACACTTAAAATGCACTATATCCCAATGTATAAGTTTTAATGGTGAGCATAACACTAACAAGAACCCGCTATCTATAAATTAGGTCTCAAATAGTGGGAGAAGACAACCAGAGAATGAAAAGGGAAATTATTCATTTACGTTATTTGAAAACCATGAAAATACAGAATAACATGACCAACCTGGAAACACGCTTGAAGATGGAATGACGAGTAAAGACGACCTCTTACACAGCCCCCAGATCCATTCTCTAGAGACAACTTCTCCCAAATTCTCCAAATCTGTATTATCTTTACTTGATAAAAAGAATAATTGCAGCGCAAGGAAAATTACTTGTTTCTCAAAAAACCCCAAAAAATAACTTTCTGGTTAAACTTTCTCTAAAAAACCTCCAATATGAAAATCCAAATAAAAGATACGTTTTCAAAAATCAAAAATCAATAAAAATAACAAAGTTTTCCAATCCAATTTCAGTTTCGAGCCGTGCATGTGCACACTTTCATCTTTTTCTATCTTTTCTTGCTTTTACAATTCAGTTATGAAAGCTTATCTCTTTTATTTAGTTTAAAATTAAATTACTTTCCCATTTAATCAATTAAAATCTAATGACAATATTATTTATCTTTATTTATTTCTTTATCATAAAACATTTAACCACATTATTTATTTTTAATAATTAATATCACCTTTATACTTCTTTTAATTATTATTTTAATTTAATAATTAATAATCAAAATACATATACTATCGTTTCATAAACATAGTTTATTTAATCATTATTTAAATTCACAATTACTTTAGGTTACCTTATAATCAATTTAATTTAATTTAATTGATTAATAAAGGCTAGTCATGAAATTAACTTTATCGCATAATTCTGAAATCAAATTAAGTAATATAATCACGAAGTCAATAAGACATCTCAAATCAACCAACCACACTTACTCAAATGTGACGAAGGACCAAACGCAAAGGGGCACTACATGGCGTATCAGTCCTGCTTGGCCTTTTTGGAAAGTCAAATTCTAAATCCACTCTTCAACTTTTTCTCTATCTTCTCAACCTAATTTCCAAATCTGTAATGCCAAATTTTTCTTTGTAGATGTCTTTTAGTGATCTTATAAACAAGGTGACAACTTCGATAACTTTGTACACTTGACAACTTCTTTTCAATCTTTCCTTAGAGGGTCCTCAACCTAGATCTGCAAGACACACACTAAAAAGAGGGAAAAATGTTGTTTTGTTAGTAGAAAGGGGTTTTCCTTGGTCAAACCCTATTTGGGTAATCAAAACCTTGAAATAAAATCAAATGGAAAGGAGGAATGATGAATGAACAAAATGATATGTTGCAACTCACCAAAACCTTGAATAAGATGCTATAAACATGTATGAAATGTCTCTAATGGATATGGATCTTGACTCTTGCTTGAATGTTGCAGATCTTGATTTGAGTGCTTGCTTGAATCATGAAACCCTACATCACAATTGTTAGCTCAAACACAAAAATGATGCATGATGACTTTGATATGATGCTTGATACTTGAATAATACTCTGAAATGATTGATAATCAGCTCTTGAAGTCTATTGAATGCTCTTGTGAACTCAAATTTTCTATAAGGATGCTTATTCAACTTGCTAGGAGAAAAATGAGTGAAATAACCTTGTATTTATACTTGTTTATGCCAAATTTCTTGAAATTACAACACTACAAGCTGACATCAAATCTAGGAGAATAAAATCCCACCAAGAATTTGAATTTAATTTAGGTCTAAGCTAAGCAGTACTCATACACCAGTTGGAGCGTATGAGTCCCATTAGGCTAAGCTTAAGACACATTTTTCAAGAAATGCCTAGATTCATGTGAAATCCAGATTGGGGCCCCAAAAGTTAGGTGGTACGCATATGCCCAAGGTGGAATATGAGTCCTAAATCACTAAATCTAGGCCATAAAATCCAAAAACATTTGAATTATGATTGGATATTGGTAAATACCGGGATTATCCTCAGAAAGATGCATTAATTAAGAGTTGTGGATGCAAAATAAGGCCAAATAAGGCACAAAGAAGCCCAATTAATAATGAAAACCATAGATTAATGTGAAAGTGTTAGGATACACTTTACAACACCTTAATTAAGGCATAAATAAGTCCATTTAAATTGCAAGGGCCCAAGACCTAATGTGAATGTTTTAACACACTACAACACTAAATCAAGGCAACATTAAGTTCAATCTAACAGGGAGGGCCCAAAAAAGTATAAAAATGTGGAGGGATACTTTTTCCATTGCCACACTACTATTAAGATTATCCTAATTAACCATTTTAGTGTTGAAAAAAATGAATGGATTATTTTTAAAAAACATTCAAAACAATGAAAAAGGAGCAATCTTCTTTGACCTCCACCAAATCCAAAATAAATAAATGGTTTAGCTTAATATGAATATAAAGATCTGTTGCAATTTCATGACCCACTTGATGTCCATCATTGATAACCAATTTGACAGATCCCCCATGGGCCATCTTGCATGTTTTCTCCTTGAAGTTTCCTAAATTTTGCTAAGTCCCAAAATTTTGGGTTTCCAAGCTGTCTCTTACTTGCTTCCTTCATGCATTCTCCATTGCTCTTTCTCCTTCTTCTCTTCCTTCCCTTTTTTCTTCTATGTGTTTCAGGTGTCGGCATTCAACCTTACCATTTACTCCTTACCAATCCCTCTCCTCTTCCATTTTTTCATTTTTCTTCTATCGGCCTTTGGGTGTTGTCTTTTTCCCTTACCTTTTCCCTCTTACTGCTTTCATTTCGCAAAGCTCTTACTGCTTTAATTTCGCAAGGCATAAGAAATCCTCCCAACCTCTGACCTCTGACAGTCTGAGGTTTGACCTTTGAAGTCTCATCTTCTTCAACCTTCTTCCATTTTTCTTCTCACTGATGCCCTGATTCCAAAATTTGACTAAGTTTTAGGGTTTTGGGTTTTGGCCTTTGGACTTGCACTTTACCTCTTACCTTTCTTCGATAAGAGTTATCTCATCTCCTTTACCTCTGATTTTCAGAGGTAAGCCTTCTCACTTACCCCAGATTATTCCTTTGGACTTTGTGCTTCCTTCCTCCTCTCTTCTTTCCTTTGGTATGAGGTAAGTTGTAAGGTCGACGCCTGACTCCCGACTGCCCGATCGCTGATGTCTGACAAATTCATTTTCGAGGGTCTAGACCATTTAATTCAAGTTCTTGTAAAGGTGATTTTTTGGGCTTGATTCCCTAACCTTCCTGCATTTTTACGTGTTTTATGGGTGATTTTTTAATGCTCGATTCAACTTTTGAGTAATTTGTTTTGGTTCCTAGGCTTCAATGATGACATTTACTGTTCCCTTCACCTTCTACAAGTGGATTTCATGGGTTCCCATGCCCATTTATTTCTATTTGTTGACTTCTTGGTGGATCTATGCCCTAATCGATATTTTCATGGAATGGCTCCATTATTGTACGCATAATCTTTTTTGCTAACCCTGGTTAGGGTTAGGGTTCTACTTGTGCTTCTAAGTTATGCCTGATTTATAAAGGAAAGAAATATATTCATTTTAAGGGTTCATCCTTTGGCTCCTTTGTATTTTTTCTTTTTCAGACTATATTTTACACTCTGCCATTGTCAATATTGGCTTTTTTCCTCTACATTAATTAAATCAATCAAGCTTTCCTCTTCTTATATCTTTTATGTTTGAGTAAGTTCATTACCTTAATATCAGAGTGTTTTTTGTATTTTCATACTGTATTAACAAAAATAGTCTTCCTTTTTCTTGCATTTGGAAATAATTCGTAATAAATGAACCTAATGTTTCCTTAATTTAGTGTTTTAATGTGTTTTACACATTCACATAGAATCTAGGGCCCTTTTTAATAAAATGGACTTAAATTGTGCCTTATTTAGGGTGTTGTAAAGTGTTTTATTACACTTTCACACTAATCTAGGGATTTATTAATTAATTGTGGTTAATTGAGCTTAATTAGCCCTTTAATTCAAATCTAAGCCTTATTAATTAAATTTTTCAACGATCTATCATGACATCCATTAATGATATTGCATGACATTTAACTTGGAAAAATTGGAGTCTTAGAAATTTGTGCTAGGACCCATTTTCCTTTACTAGTGAATGAGTCCTCACATAGGACACCCCTTTCTTGGCATATTTGAAATGGGTTTTTGATGTTATTTCATCCCCTCAAAGCATGGTCCTAGGAAATTTTGTTAGGACCCATTTTCCCAAGGTGGTGAATGGGTCCTCCTCACTTGGGACACCCTTTTCTGAATTTATTTGTGGCAAGATTTTAATGATTTTAAATTCTAGATCTGATGTTGGCTTGGTTTATCTGAATTTTAGGGTTAATCCTTAGATTTAGTATAAATACAAGGTTAATTCACATAGTTTCATCTAATCATTAAAATATTCAACCATTATAGCAAATTTATGATCAAGGGAGCACCTTCAAAAGAATTTTAAGGACATCCAAGGGCATATTGTCAAGAGTTTATTGCAGCAATTCAAGGTCATATCATCATGTCAAAGGCATAGTGCATCAAGCATGTGGTTGAGCTAATGTTGTTGATGTAGTATTGAAGATCTATTTACAAGCATTTTTTCACATCTAATTCAAGATCTAGATCTACATTCTACATGGCCACTTCATGCTAGTTTGCAAATTTACATCCCAAGATAACTTCCAAGGTATCAACATTTCATGTTTCATGTTTCATGCTTCTATTTCATTATTTCGTCACAATGTTTAATTACCTAAAAGGGGTTTGACTAAGGAAAAACCCTATCCTCTAAAAATAAATAAGTTTTTCTCCTCTTTGGTGTGTGTTTGTAGGTTCATAGGTTGAAGATCAAGTGGAGAACAAGTTTGAAGCAAAATTGACAAAATTGCAAGTTGCAAAGTTATCATCCATATTGCAAGAACACGAAAATAAGGCTACAAAATTTGTTTCTAGTTTTTAGGAGCTGAGCATTGAGGAGATGGAAGTGAAAACTTCAAGGAACATAACCCAAATCTCCATTTCAGAACCCGAATAGGGACCCATTTGCTAGTAAAGGCGAATGAGTCCTCTGTGACCTAAAAACAAGTTTTCAATAAGGTGTACACATCTTTTTAGCCTCTCAAAACTCCCCTCATTGTTGCTATAATAGTTAGGAATAATTTCTTATTGTTATTTATGCATTTTGGCCTTCATAATTGAATGAAATACCCCCTAGAAAAATTAGTGGTTTATCATTCATCTCGGTGATACACCGCCCCCTTATTTTGTTTGTTTCATTTTGGTGAATCTGATGTATCAAGAACATTGTAGTTTTTTTAATTTTTTAGTAGGTTAGATCCTGCATTCATTTTCATTTATTTACATTGAATTATATCTCATTTAGGGTTTCCTACTTGGAATTCAAATTTTCATCTCATCTAGGGTTTAGAATTACATTATTTTGCATTCTTTAAATCTAAAAAATACAAAAAAATCAGTCATTTTACATATCATTTAGATCTCATGAATTTGCAATTGAAAATCAAAATAAAATTGTATTTCAAATCAGGTCTTTGCATTCATCATTTTACCACCTTTTCAATTTGCATTTCCAAAAAATCTGAAACTGAAGGTTGTTGTTACAGACCTGAAACTGAAAGACATTGCAAAAAGCTTGAAAATCAATAAAAAACAATTAAAAAACCCTAATCTAGGACCAATTCGCCACTTGGGGTGAATGAGTCCCTGATTAGGCTTGACCTACATTTTTTGGCATCTGAAACTCACTTAAAAATACTTAAAAATAAATAAAAACATTTCAAAAATCCTCATCCATGACCCATTCGCCACTAAAGGTGAATGAGTCCTTGATCAGGTACTGATCTAAATTTTTTGGAACTTGAAATCTCTATTTTAGGCTTTTGTTTGCTCTTGTTACATTTCTGTTTCATTTTTCTGATTTTTTGTTTCATCAAATTCATTGCATCTTGCTTAATTTTCTTCATTGAGTGCATTTTCAAAATTCAAAATTGCATTTACAACATTTCATTTTTCAGTTTATTGCATTGTGTAATCAATAAATTTTATTATTTAGAATCTAAAAATTGCATTTCATTCTCTAGTTCATTGCATTACCTCCTTCCATTTTGGGTTTGCACACTAGGTTTTTAAAACTTGTATGAGCTTTACAACTTGGTGTCCTATTAACAATACTATTGTAAGATGTAGTTCGAGGTTCATGTCATCCCACAATATCTCACTCACCATGGATCTTGGGTTTTCTAGCTCTCTTTTTGATAGTGTTGATAATCAACCCTCTATGGCTCATAGTTTGCACACTTCATTTCCCATTACTTCACCTCCTACAACCAATGTGCATGATGTTATTTAGATCTCGCAATAAGATATAAACACACTAGATAAAAAAATAAAAAACTTACAAGACTATATCCTTAGTGAAAGCATAGACATTAGCATGGTTCCCATTATAAAAAATCTTAGAAAAGTACTTAAAACTGGAAATGAAACATAAATTTTCTATAGCCTTAGTTGCTTCTTTCATGACCACTTGAGTAAACAAGAGCCTAATAACATCCATGCCTCATTCAACCTTATTGAAGCTAGTAAAATGAAGAATGATGTGATGAATGTTGACACAAATGATGACAACATGGATACTATTGAACAACATCTTGTGGATACTGTGGTAGTATTTATTGAGCTAGACCTTGTAAGGGCTCAACTAAAATGCCTCTTGATATTGATTTCTCATAAAATTACATACTTAAACATGCACCTAATGGTCTGAGTCTTTACATAGCTGGCTGAATCAATGACAAGCCTACTAGTGGGATATTAATTGATCCCTTTTGTGGAGAGAATGTGATCACTGAAGAATTTCTATTTGTGCATGAACTATATCAAGATACATATGATAACCAAAAGCATGGATCGAGACACATAATTATTTTTCTTGTCCTATGATAGGCTTGATAGATCTCCCTTTAAAAGTTGGATCAAAAACATTAAATGTATCATTCACCATCATCCCACAATCAAACCAATTTTGTGTGAAGTTGGGCTACCCATGGCTTCGCTCCATGAATGCAGTCCCTTCAGCTGTGCATAAATGCTTAAAGTTTCCATTTGGCAATGCTATCTTTATTGTGCATCATAGTGGGTTTAATCCTACGTCGTCCTAAGGGAACTTTTCATTAGATTTCTTTTGGCCCGAGCCTATGGAACCTATTAAACCTCATGAGGAATTCTTTTTCGAATCATATCAAAAGTTCAAGGCAAAGTGCATAATAGAATTATCCCTTTCAAATATGCCTCAACCTATTACTGAAACACCTATCCTTGACGAAGCAATGATTGAACCAAAAACCATCCAAGAGCAACCTATAACAAATCCTCTTGCAATTTACCATAAGAGACCATGAGATAATGAAAGTAATCACGTTGTCCCTACTAAAATCAAACAAGTTTACAATGATAAAGAGAAAGCAGTTGAACAACCTCCTGTTGTTTCTTCCATTCCTCCCAAGGAAGAGAAGGAACCTATGATTGACAAGCCCACTCTTAGACAAACACAAATTGACAATAGATTGAAATAGAATCAAAATGCTAGAGAGTGTAGGCGTAGACATCATGCTATTGCTCATATGTTACAAACAAAAGAAGATAAGAACAACATAGAAAATAAAAATCTGAACTTACCTGAAGCAATGCATGATGATCCTATACCCTCGCTACAACATAAACAAGAACATTCCATGGAAATTTTCATTCAACCTCCTGTTGTGATTAATCTAGATGATGAAAATGATATTGCAAAGATAGATGACCAAGTGCATGATGAATTAAACACATTATTTTCCTCTTCTATGAGCTTAAATGACAAATATCCTAAAAAGAGTGTTGAACTTGGTGCTTCCCCTATTTCGGCACTTTCCATTGTCCCTTTGGTTAGTTCTCCACCTTTCGTTTATACAGATCGAGATTGGGATGTAGACATCTTGCTCTAGGTTGAATCACATGTGCCTTACTAGTCTTTTGCTTTTTCATGTTTCTTTATGTGATTGCATGTGCGTAATGTGATCCCCATGATGTTTCATTTGGTGTATCTCTCTCTTTTCATACATTCCTCTATGTATCTACATTCTTCTCTATGTCATAAACATTTTATCTTTTTCACTTGTCTTGTGTTTTCATTTTGGGGGTGACAAAAGGCATTGAGATATTTAGGTCTCTTCCATGACCTAAAAGGATTTTTATTTTTTTTCACTCTCTTTGTGTCATTCTCCAAGTTCTATGAGTATTTGGGGAATGATGATAGCTTCGAGCTCTAAAAACAACATTGTAGCAAAGACAAACTGACCTTGAATCCATAGATCCCTTATGTATTTTTTGGGGCAACCCTTCCTTCCTACTTCATGGCATAGCTTTATTTTAGAAACATATGATGACATAGGGTTTTTTGAGGAAAGCTCTCATGTCTTAGGAAAAAACATTGGCTATTTTACAACAATTTCTCACAATAATGGTGTTAGCAACCACTTTAAAGTGGGTGCCCATACATCGATGAAATATTTCAGCATATTTCATGGAATGATTTTATTTTTTCTTGTGACATGTCCTTTTCTTGGTGGTGTCATTGGGTTTGATGTCCTCCAAGAGTACGATATTTCTAAGCATATGATCTCCCTTGGTGTCATGATGTGAAATGAGAGGCATCCCATAAGTGGCAATCTGATACTCTTTGACTTGTCCTCTCTTGAAGACATTAGGCACAATGTTCCCTAAGAAGAAGACTTTACACGAACAAAGAAAAATCCCCTTGAACAAAAACCTACAAACATGACATTCAAAAGCATTCACAAAATCATAGCATTGTGATGCCTTATCGAAGTTGTCAGGAGGACAACTTTGGTATGGTATGGGAGGCTAATATGACTCTCTCATTTTCCACCTCATTTGGATAAATTACCTAGTGGAGGGATTGAGGTTCCACTACCCCAGAGTGAGCACACATGGTTTGGATAACTCACCTAGTGGACGGATTGATGTTCCACTGCCCTAGAGTGAGCATGCATGTTACGAACAAACAACCTTATTCCACATTGTGTTGGAATGGTTGTTCTTGATCCCTTGTTTTTCTTTGTTTTTCTTTGCCTTTGATAGGGTATGACTATGTATCTTTGTTATTGTTCCATACTTAATTGTCTTGAATGTCTACTTTAGTGTAAGTTTTTCATGGGGGAAAACACTCACTAAAGTGGGGGCACAATGTATTAATAGAAAAAGTATCCCTTTTTCCTACATTTGAAAATAATTAATAATAAATGAACCTAATGTTGCCTTGATTTAGTGTTGTAATGTGTTTTACACATTCACATTGAATCTAGGGCCCTTTTTAATAAAATGGAATTAAATTGTGCCTTATTTAGGGTGTTGTAAAGTGTTTTATTACACTTTCACACTAACCTAGGGCTTTATTAATTAATTGTGGTTAATTGAGCATAATTATCCCTTTAATTCAAATCTAAGCCTTATTAATTGCATTTTTCAAGGATCTATCTTGACACCCATTAATGATATTACATGAAATTTAACTTGGAAAATTTGGAGTCCTAGAAATCTGTGCTAGGACCCATTCACTTTTATTGGCGAATGAGTCCTCCTCACATAGGACACCCCTTTCTTGGCATATTTGAAATGGGTTTTTGATGTTATTTCATCCCCCTAAAGCATGGTCCTAGGAAATTATGCTAAGATCCATTCGCCCAAGGTGGTGAATGGGTCCTCCTCATTTAGGACACCCTTTTTTGAATTTATTTGTGGCAGGATTTTAAGGATTTTCAATTCTAGATCTGATGTCGGCTTGGTTTATTTGAATTTCGGGGTTAATCCTTAGGTTTAGTATAAATATAAGGTTAATTCACATAGTTTCATCTAAGCATTAAAATATTCAAGCATTATAGAAAATTTATGATCAAGGGAGCACTTTCAAGAGCATTTCAAAGACATCCAAGGGAAAATTATCAAGAGTTTATTCCAACAATTCAAGGTCATATCATCATGTCAGAGGCGTAGTACATCAAGCATGTGGTTGGGATAATGTTGTTGATGTAGTATTGAAGATCTATTTACAAGTATTGTTTCACATCTAATTCAAGATCTAGATCTACATTCTACATGGCCACTTCATATTAGTTTGTAGATTTACATTCCAATACAACTTCCAAGGTATCAACATTTCATGTTTCATGTTTCATGCTACTATTTCATTAGAAGGTTTAATTACTTAAAATGGGTTTGACTAAGGAAAAACCCTATCCTCTATCAATCAACAATTTTTTCTCCTCTTTGATGTGTGTTTGTAGGTTCATAGGTTGAAGATCAAGTGGAGAACAAGTTTGAAGCAAAATTGTCAAAATTATCAAGTTGCAAAGTTTTCATCCATATTGCAAGAACACAATTTAAACAAGGCTACAAAATTTGTTTTAGGTTTTCAGGAGTTGAGCACCGAGGAGCTAGAAGTGCAGACATCAAGGAACAAAACCCAGATCTTAGTTTTCAGAACCCTAACAAGGACCCATTTTCTAGTAAAGGTGAATGAGTCCTTCATGACCTAAAAACAAGTTTTCAACAAGGTACACATTGTTTTATCCTCTCAAAACTCCCCTCATTTTTTCTATAACAAGTTAGGAGTCATATCTTATTGTTATTTATGAATTTTTTCCTTCATAATTGAATGGAACACCCCCTAGAAAAATTAGTGGTTATCATTCATCTTGGTGATACACCGCCCCCCTATTTTCTTTGTTTCACATACATGTATGTTGTGTTAAATTATTTATAGCCGCTTGTGAAACCCTCTTTTCTTCCAGCACCTTGTCAAATCCTAAGATTCTTGTATGCCTTTGAAAGTTGACCAAACAGAGAGTTTTGAAAGTCCCCTTGCCCCTCTTCAACGATGTACTATGCAATATTGGTCAAGAAGAAACAACATTTCCATCTTGGTGTATCACCTCCATCTTCCTTTCATGTTCTCCTTCTACTCTTTTCCAATGTGAGCTATTAGAGTAGGTTAGTGATAGGTTTTCATGTGTTGGGTTGGACCAACACATTGCACTTGGATTGAAAAAGGAAGCTTTCCTTCTCCAAAGATTTGATCTCATATGCACAAAGGTCCCACACCTTGAGGTCATTTTCATTGTGTCATTGGAATGCTGAGCTTCATGCTCAAGAAGGTGAATTTTATGTGACAACAATTTTTGGCACACCCGGTGGGACAACTTCTTTTCATTGAAGAATCTAGTGTTTTCTTCAACACATTTTTCCTTTTGAGGCATACATTCAAACACTATGGCGACTCCATTCAAAATCAGCTGGCTCTAGCATCCTAGTTTCATTTCATGTCATTGAAGAAGTGGTGCCTTCTTCATCATTTCAGCCTTTGGAGGCATTCTTAAAGCATTTGGCGACTCTGCAACTCTTTGGGTAACTCTTTGGTATGTACCCAAAATCTTTGTTGGGCAGTCATTTGATTTCCTTTTAAATTTTCAAAGCATTTTCCATACATAAAAATGTCAAGTTATAATGGAAACCACATGTTTAATTCACCATTTCATGATAATGCTAGCTTTATTCCTCCCAATCATCCATATCAGGCCGGTTATGCCTCCCATTTAATTCCAAATAACTCTATTGTTGTGGGTTCTCAATATTCACAAAATGCATACCAACCACCCCACCTTGCTTAGTCTTCTTGGACATCTACATATTCTTATCAACAACCCCAAGAGACTCATCATTTTCAAAATCAACCTTATTTCTTTCCTCCTCAACCCTGAAATTTTGATAATTTAAGTGCAAGTGAAATCACAAGCATTTTGCTTGATTTCAATAGACAAATTGATGAGATTTGGAGACAACAAGGGCTTGACCTACAATAGGAAGAGTGGGAAAATCAATCCTATTGGGGGAATCAATTTTGTTTCCCACAACATGATGAGTTTTTCCATCAAGCTCATTATTCACAACAACAAAATATTGAAGCTCAGTAGAGGTATGCGCAGCAGTTGGAGGCACAAAGAAGGAAACAACTAGAAGAGTATATAGAAAATGATGTTGTTGCTAAGCAAGAGAAAATCCATCTTGCCCTTGCTCTAGCACAAGTCCTCGAGACTCATGCATCCCCTTGTGTGCCTAGTTTCAAACAAGCACCTCCATTTTTTCCAGAGCAACCTATTAAGGAGGAGGTAAGAAATCATAAATTTGTAAGTTTCAAGAACCCTAACAATCCTCTTGAAACTTCTATTAGCCCTCCTTTTGTTTCACAACAACCTATTGTGCAAGAGGTTTTTAAGCACAAAATTTTTAGTTTCAAGAATCCTAATTAGCCCCTTAAAACTCCCATTAAACCTAGATTGTGCCATCAAGTGGATCTTCTATGTTGGAGATCCTAAGTTGTGTGAGCATTAGTTCCTTACAAGAACCTATCTTTGAGGAGGTTGTTCTTGAGGAGCTTTCATGTGCTCAGAACAATGAGTTTCTTGTTTTTTTGCAAGAAAAAATTCAAGATGAAACATTGTTGTAGCAACAAGACACTAAAAAGGTAGAGAAATATGATACAATAGAGGAATCAGTCCTCTCATTTGATTGCCTCCCTTATTTTGTTGAAGATGAGGAGGATAGATCAACTGTAGCTACATTAGTTGAAGGCTCTGAATAGCTTGGTTTGGGCTTTATGGTTGAAGATAACTCCATGGTTTTGGAGCAACAACAATAGACATGTTTAGTCTCTTTTATAGTGGATGAAGATCCACGATCTATTGAGGTCCACAAATCTGAGGTGGAGGATCTCTTTTGGGATGATTTGGAAGCTTTTTACTCAAGCTTGGATGCCAATCTTTCACCCCCAAAAGAGTAGCTTTGTGGGTAGCAGTATAAAAATGAAGAAGCAACAAAGGACATGGAAACCATTACATGCCACAAGTATTATTTTGTTGCAGCTAGTTGCCAAGAAAGAATTAAAACATAAGCAATTGGAAGAATTTAGTTCTTCACTTGAAGTGTCTCAAAAATATGAGTTTTTTGTTGATGAAGTGTGCATCAATGCAAATTATTTTTTAGTTATTGAGCAGCCACACATTTGTTTGGAGAGTGATGCTCTCGTTGCTCAATTTGATTGTATTCCTAAGCTTCAAAGCTTTTCTTTTGAGGTGCATGAAGAAGCAATTCCTTTTATAGATCAAAAATTAGTTTTGGCATATTTTGCATCACCATGTGAGCTGGAAACATTCTCCTTTTGTTTTATCTCATGCTTTGAGGAGGTCAGCGATGGTGACATTGGCCCATCCTTTTGTGAGGTGAGTTCTATCCACTCTACAAAAGGTTTACTCTTGGATGCTGACCTATCTTAAAAAAATTTCACCCCTGTTGTTGTATGTTCAGCTAAGACACTAGTGTTAGATGAGTCTAACTCTTGCATCATATGGTTCTCTTGCAATGGAAAAAAATATAGTGAAGAGATCCTTCACCTTGTAAGCGTTTTATGCAGCTACATGCATGTTGGCAACAATTTTTAGTGGTTGCAACTGGGTGAGGTCTGCAACTATGGTTTGAGAGAGATCAACTCCTTCAAAAGATTCATCTTTGACAAAGGTAAGCTTCCATTCTTTTCCTTCTGTTAGTTTGTGTATATATTGTAAATATCTTGCTTTCCATGAAGTGTATTTACACACCTTACATTCTCCTTAAGGGAATATATGTTCTAGCTTCCATGCTTTCCTCTAAGTGCAGTTGACACATGTTTGTTTTTTCTTTGAGGAGGCCCAATTAATGAAGTTTTATCCTCATGAATTTGTGCCCAATGGACCTATAAGGCCTCTAGATTCCATGAATGGAAAGCAATCATCCTATAGAGGTCATCATTAATGTTGGCATTTCATGCCCCCCTTGATGTCCCATCATTGATAGTCGATCTGAGTTATCCCCCATGGGCCATCTTGCATGTTTTCTACTTGAAGTTTCCTAAATTTTGTTGTCCCAGAATTTTGGGTTTTTGATTTGTCTCTTACCCACTTCATTCCTTCTTCATCACTCTTTCTCCTTCTTCTCTTCCTTCCCTTTTTTGCTCTAAGTTTTTTAGGTGTCGGCCTTCGGCCTTACCCTTTACCCCTTACCAATCCCTCTCCTCTTCCATTTTTCTTCCTTTCTTCTATCATCCTTCAGGTGTTGTCTTTCACCCTTACCTCTTCCCTCTTACCACTTTCATTTCGCAAGGAGTAAGCCTTCCTCCTAACCTCTGACCTCTGACAGTTCGAGGTCCAATCTTTGAAGTCTCATCTTCTTCAACCTTATCCTTCCATTTTTCTTCTCACTGATGCCTTGATTCCAAAGTTTGACTAAGTGTTGGGGTTTCAGGTTTTGGCCTTCAGACTTCCACTTTACCTCTTACCTTTCTTCGGTAAGAGGTATCTCATCTCCTTTACCTTTTATTTTCAGAGGTAAGCCTTCTCTCTTACCCCTGATGTTTCCTTTGGACTTTGTGGTTCTTCCCTCCTCTTCTTTCCTTTGGTATGAGGAAATATGTAAGGTCGATGCCTGCCCTTCGATTTCTTGATCGTTGACGTCCAAAAAATGCATTTTTCGGGGGTCCAAACCATTTAATTCAAGTGCTTGTAAAGGTTATTTTTTGAGCCTGACACCCCGACCTTCCTACATTTTAACGTGTTTTTTGGCTAACATTTTTAATGCTCAATTCAACTTTTGAGTAGCCTATCTTGGTTCTTGGGCTTCAAGGAAAACATCTATTACTCCCCTCACCTTCTGTAGGTGGATTTAATGGGTGGACATGCCCATTCATTACTCTTTATTGTCTTCTTGGTGGATCTATTCCTTAATCAAGATTTTCATGGAATGGCTCCATTATTGCATGCACAATTTTTTTTGCTAACCCTAGTTATGGTTAGGGTTTGACTTGTGCTTCTAAGTTATGCCTGATCTATAAAGCTAAGAAATGTATTCATTTTAAAGGTTCTTCCTCTGGCTCCTTTGGGGTTTTTCTTTTGCAGATTGTATTTTACACTTTTCCATTGTAAAGATTGGCTTTTTGCCTCTACATTAATGAAATTGATCAAACTTTCCTCTTCTCAGCTCTTTTATGTTTGAGTCAGTTCCTTACCTTCATATTTGGGTGTTTTTTGTATTTTCATACATGCATGTTGTGTTAAAATGTTTATAGCTACCGGTTGTGAAACCCTCTTGCCTTCCAATGCCTTGTCAAACCCTAACCTTCTTGTATGCCTCTGAAAGTCAGCCAAATAGAGAGTTGTGAAAGTCCCCTTGCCCCTCTTCAATGATGTACTATGCAATATTGGTCAGGAAGAAACAACCTTTCCATCTTGGTGTATCACCTCCATCTTCCTTTCATGTTCTCCTTATACCCATTTTCCTTGTGAGATGTTAGAGTAGGTTAGTGGTAGGTTTTCATGTGTTGGATTGGACCAGTACATTGCACTTGGATTGAAAAAGGAATTTGACCTTCTCTAGAGCTTTGACCTCATACGTGTGAAGGTCCCACACCTTGAGGCCATTTCCATTGTGTCATTGGAATGTTGAGCTTTGTGCTCAACTGGGTACAATTTCATGTGACAACAAGATCATTTAAAAAAATCATGAAATAACATTCCAAAGCTAACCAAAGAAAAAAATTGGCAACATATTTGACCTTCATGAACATATCCTTGAAAGAAATCAAAATATTTGATAGCCCTCAAATCATGCATTGTAATAGAAATCATAAACTTGTACTTATTTTTCAAAAAGAATAACCTTTTAGATTCAACAAAGAAAAAAATGTTCAAATCTCTATCTATAAATGACCTTGACAAACATCAATAAGGAAAAAATCCTCCTTTTAACTTTTCAACAAACTCCCCAAAAAGAAAAAAAATCTCAAATTATATTGTAATAACATTATGTATATGAAACATAATGCATAAAATCATAGATCATAGCTCGACATTTGAAGGATTTGAGCAAAGCTTAAGAAATTGTTGGTAGATGGGGTTTGGTTATCATAAATATTTTTTCTTGCCATGCTCAATCACTACATATGCATTGGACTTTTTGATACATACATAAGGTCCATATTTATTCCACATGGTCATTGATCATCATCTATTTTTCTCTTCATTTCCATTATATTTTATGTGAGTTGATATTTACAGATTGTTGCAAGGGATAAGAAAACATCATTTCCAACCACCAAAACATCTTGTTGTAAACAAATATTATGATGGATGTTTTCCCAAACTATTTAACATATATATTGTTTGATAATTTTTTGGTAATGGTTCTTGTACTAATAAGTTTGTCAACTAGTTACCCAATATAAATAGTAATCCTATGAATGATAATGACCATTCACATCACATCATAATTCACTAATCACAATTTGTCTCATAATCAACATATGAATGATTCTCTAATCCTACTCACACAAGCATTCAATATGGTTGCACAATAGTTAAGCATGACTCTCAATCACAATCATCAATTCAGGAACATACAATTAATATATGATATGGGTTTAGAATCACACATGATCACAACCATTCTAGACCAATAAATAGGTTTGTGATGATAGTCTACATGCTTGTGCATAGTTAGGTAGAAAGGTGAAAAAGGTGATGTATGAGACCATGAAGAATTTAATCAAAATCCATAAAAAAGAGAATTTTTGATAGATTATGCACAATACATGACCAAATGTAAAAAAAAAATCTTTATTTATTATCAAACACATGCCATTTATTCCCTCTTTTTACTTGTGCAATGATTTATTTATTCAATTAATACTAGGCGATCCCACAATAGTGGTTTACACTTTCGAGGAGATCCTGATTTTTGCTGAAATCACATCTTTTTAGAAAATATGATGATTTAAGCCTTGAAAAGTTCCATTTAAAGGATTCCAATTGAAGAAGGTCAAACCACCTTAGATCAAACCCCCTTGGATAGAACCCTGCTATTTTTAAACCATACCTATAATGGAGTCTCCTTTACACCTATCAAAATGTTGATAAAAACCCACTTTTGATTTACCTTTTGGGGGATCAAATGAATTCATTTAAAATTTATTTTTTGTAAGCATGTATTACTTATTATAAGCTTCCCAAAAATTATAATTTTAAATAAATTTAATTTGATTATTATATTTAATTTGTATTTCTTCTGAATGTAGGTTTTTTACTGAAAATCAAGTTCTCTATTCTTCACATGTGGAAAAATAGTAGATTATAAAAAAAAATTCTAAAAATTGTCTATTCACTAGATATTGATGTCCATGATCCAAAAAAAAAAATAAATTGAATTTTGATACATACAAAACAATTTATGTTTTAGCCAGTAAATCATGTCTAAATTATAACTGGTTTGACTTTGAAACTTAATTAAGAAAAAAATATTCAATGAAATGCTATGAAACCAATTCCATGCACTAGATATCGTAGTTATGAATCTAAATTCAAAAAAAATAAAATTTATCCTTCATAGAAAAAAGGTTATGTGTTAGCCAGTAATGCCACTCTTTAAAAATGGTGTTTACTGTTAAAAACTAGTTTTCAAAGGAGATAGAAAAAGAAGCGCAATTTGATTCCAATTTTTTTGGAAAAAATATATTTAGAATCTACAGACAAAATGCCACAAATCACTACTTTTCATCATCTTCAAATTCCTCACCATTTAGCCGCTATAGGTGCCCGTAAGTGAAGATTTAGTTAAAAATATTCAATTTGATGTCTAGTTTGGCCAAAAATTGTAAATTTGTATTGTGGGATCACCCTACTTAAAAGAAAATATGGAAAATAATGATAAAATAATTGTATTAACTAAAAAAAAATATAGGCATACAATGTTATATGTCACTAAAAGTAAAATATTTGTACAAGAAAGCCATATAGGCATATAATGTAACATATTGGTTATACAAAACTATATGTACAAATCTGCCATATAGGCATACAACAAAGGACCCTAATGTAATCAATTCCCTCTAGGTGAAGGGAAGAGATCATAAGTTTCCTTTGATTGATGATTGTATGGAGAGGCATATGATGATGGTTGCTTTTGAAACCATTGACTCATCCTCTTCTTTGAACTATTCTAGACTTGAACTTGATACATTAAAACTAATATACATTAATATATTAAAATTGAATTGTAGAATGACATATAACAAAATAATCACTTATTGCATACTCATAATCACTTTGAACCAATTTTTTCCTCTCTTCATCTGTAATAGGGGCATGTTCACAAATTGAAGTTGTGAAACCATGTGGCAAGCATCAAGACATTCATTAAACTATAAATGAATATCATTCAAATTTTCACTAATAGAAATATAAAATAACAAATATAATATATTTTCTAATTTGGTTCATACCTCTATCAAAGGAAACAAAGATGATATTGTTGCAACAAAACCATGCTTCATTGTGGTATGAATATTAGGAGTATCAACTGCACTATGATCATACAAAAATAAAGCAACATTATTAAATTACCAAGATCTACCTAATATTATTTTACAAACATTTAATGATTAAAAATGATCAAGGTTACCTTAATGTGAGATGCATGACCACTTTGCTTGATAGGAGTTGATGTCGAAGACGCAACATTAACATGTTCAACATCTAATGTCAGATTTAATATTATGATTTTTATAAGTTTAAACTATTCAAATGTAGTATATTTATTATTTCTTTACTAATTGTGTACATGTGGACTTGACATCATCATGTAAGTGGGAGGTGGAGAGCCACCGAATGTAGGGTGAACACTTTGACCCTTCAATTTTATTACAATCAATTTAGTTAATATTACACTTCAAAATTAAATATGATAAATTGAATTTGACCTTACTTAAATTTACCTATCTATCAATGCTAAATGTTTGATCCCACAACTCATTTGTAATGACAATTTGACCAATATAGATGCATCCTATTATTGGCCATGTGCACCCTAATAATCTTCAAACCCATGAGAAAAAATAGACCTATAATTTTGTCATAAGTGAGGTGAATGTTGAGACCTAGAATACTCTCCCTCATGACCCTATGGTAGAGGCCTATCATGTTGTAAAAGGATTCAAGTGAGCAAGCCAATGGATTGTAGGGTCTTGACCTCAAAAATTCCACAACAAAAGGGACAATGACATGATCAAAATATGGTCTAGCAAGGGGTCTCAGTTCCTAGTTTTGGGCATATTGTGCCCCCAAGTTCTACCAGGTATGCTAATCCCCCACCTCTACCCTAGAAATCTCACATGTTGAAGTAATCCAGGATCTCATTAAGGAAAAAATCACAATAGAGTTTCCTCAAAAATTATTATGGGACCTCATTGTTATTGCATGGAGGATGGTCAAAAACCACCCACCACCTATCCCAAAAATTATTCTTTATCCCTTGGTGGTGACACCAATGGATAGGGAATCTCTTGCAAGTGTTGTGTATGGGTGCATTAGTTCTTGGGTCGATGAACAACACACACATGTTAGCTTTCAATATATACATTTATTTTATTTTTATTGCGAGATAGTTTGTCCACATAAAATTTTATTTTTTCTTCCCTCTTGCTCGACCAAGTTTTGGTTTTCCCACTCACATCAACTATATGAGAGACAATCGATTCTAGTAAATTGATGAAGATAGATAAATGGGAGTTTATTCCTAATGGATCTCTCAACCTTCCAATTATTGCCTCAAGCTCTCTTTACTTGTTTTCTATTTTCCCTAACATATTTTCTTTTGTCCCAGGAGGATGTCAAAGCAATGTAGGAGGGGTTTGTTGTGGTTGTTATTTAGGAGGGTTTTCATCAATTGGGGAATGCAAATTTTCATTAATTGATGGGGCATTTTCAATTCTTGAAAATTAAAGAAAACCGTGCTCAATTTTTTTTTATCTATTTAATAGAATTTTTACATTAAAAAATTAAAAATACTTACCTCTTCGACCTTGGCAATGTTGTGATGGAAATTCAACAAACAAATCGATGAAGAATGACCTATTACACAATGTGAGTGCACTTTACAAGGTTACTCCAAGGGGGTTGGATCTAACCTCCTTTAATCAAACCCTTTTAGATGAGACTCCTTGAGACTTAGATTTTATTGTTTCTAAAAAATATGTGATTTCAAGAAAAAAATTCAAGACATCCCATAAGTAAGACACAATTATAAGATTAGCCAAAATACTTTATTTGAATTTGAAATATCTTTGTATAATTTTAAACAAGTGTACTCTATTTATTAAATATTTCTATGTTAAAGATTGGTTGATTTGTTTGTAATACTGTGTCGAAAACTAAATTATTTTAAATAACAAGACTTACATATCTCCAATACATAATTTTTCACAATTTATGATAGTAATTAAAAATATTTCTAAACACAACGACCACAACAATTTTTCATCATCCAAATTTAAAATGAAACTCTATAATCTATAATAAAAATAAATTGTACTATTATAAACAATTTTCAAATAAAACTATATTATGATAGGGGAAATGTACCAGTAGTCACCAAGGCTAACTTCGTGCATTTGTAGAGATTGAAGAATACATCGAAATTCAATGATTTTTTTGTCCTCTCCGTATGTGACTTATTACTTCAAAAGAAAATTTTGGCTTGAGGGTAGTTAAAACACGTGTTGTAGTACTTGTAAAGAGAGAAGTGGTAAAAAAAATGTTTTTAAAGTGTCATCCGCTACCTCACTACCACTTCGCCACTACTCATTTATTACACAACTAAAAAAAATGCAATTATGAATTATAAAAATAACTAATTCAACATGCATTTGTAGGTGGGCCCGCTCACATTTAAACATGGGTCTGTTAGGAGGTGGGTGCAATTTATTTACCTGACCACATGAATATGTACACTACATGCAACATATACATCTACTTAACCACATATATATGTTAACTTCACCATGGGTTGCTGGGAAAATTTTAGCCCTAACATAATTATCTCCCACGGTTTTCAACACATTATTTCCTCACACATCCTTCCTCCTGTCGTCCTCTTTGGGCTTGACCTCCTACGAATGGTTGTGGGTTTTACCTCGTGTCCTCTGATACCAAGTAACATTCTTTGCATCATTTCCCTTGACATTTTGTATGTTTAATAATGGTTTTCAGTTGGCATTGAGGGTCATTGTGCATTTTGTTATGTTTTTGATCATTTCTCTGTATGGCATCGAGGGTTTCATTGTAATGTTTTTTTTTATATCATTACATAGAATGTGAATGAAATAGAACATTGTCTAATTTATTTCAGAATCCCTCGTGTAAAATCATGAATTTTAATGGGTATTGGGATAATGTCCCAAATTTTTAATTGGTTTGAGGATTACACATGATAAATGTTTTTGACGTGATGTTTTAGTCAACCCATGAATTCTGCTTACATTTTTAAAGACAATGATTTTATTTAACATATTCTCCTCCATCTATTTTGTCAACTTCACATGATTGTATGGATGTCGTGTTGGGTTTCATTATACTATGAAATAATTACAGGGAATGACTATTGCTGTGAAGGGTTTCATTATATCATGGAATAATTGTGTGTATGGCATCGAGGGTTTCAATGCTATGATTTTTTTTTTACAGTATACTATGAAATCATTACATAGAATGTGAATTAAATAGAAAATTTTCAAATTTTTTTCTGAATCCCTCGATTATAATTATGAAATTTAATGGGTATACATTTTTTTCCCCAATTTATTGAGCGGTTTCAGGATTACACATCATGCAAAGTCTCCTAGTTTGAGGAAACCTCTACCCATCCTTTCCCCTTACATTTTGCACATAATGATAAGGGTTAATTTTTTTTCTTCCACTTATTTGGGTAGATGTTTTCTTTTTTCAATAATTACAATTTGCGGACAATGATATATTCTTATCAGATTATATATATATATATATATATATATATTCTTCTGAATCTTACCAATAGACATCCCCATAAATGCATCTTTCACATATTGGCCCTTCCACACCTTATAGGGATTTAGTTCAAGTTGTATTATTGTACCTATGGCTATAGTTTTTGACATAAGAGGAATGAAAAGCATATATTATATATATCCTATGTTTTTTTTAGTGACTTTCCTGTACCTAATCACCAAATTGTTGAAGCTATAATATTTTTTGTTGTTATTTGATTTTTTATGCATACAATGTAATGGTTGATGATTAGTGTGGATCATGGTTTGGTTAGCCATCAAGTAATGCTCCACTTCTTCATGACTTGCATTGTGCATGCAACTTGTTGTCAAACATTGGATAGTTTAGGATTTCGTTTCTAAACAACTAGGGATGACAACATATTGGTTTTCCTCCCTGCATGGTGCATATCTCAAGGAATGTGTCTCTAATTCAAATGGTAGGTGTGAGTTTGATAAGGCTAAGATGAGAGCACTTTTGGTTTTATGCTTCAGTTATTTAAAATCAGCTTCTTGATTTTTACTTGATGTAAAAGTCTTGTCACTTGCTTTGACAACATGTAAAGAGTTGAAGAGAAAGAGAAAAAAAATTCTAAATATGACAAATCTTCTTACTTCAATTACATTAGAAGGCATGGGACATCTTAAAATAGTCACAATATTTGTTGGATCAATCCATAGCTATCCTCTACCAACTGCATGGTATTGTAAATTTTCATTTCTTTAAGATGAGAAGCAATTGGTTTTCCTTCAAAGTTCCAATGTTGAAAATAGTCTCTATCTTTGTTGGATCAATTCTAAGTTCTCTTCCATCAACCACATGGTTTTGGAAATTTACACTTCTATGAATTGAGAAGTGATTGTTACTTCTTCAAAGTTCTCATATTTAGGAAAATGTTAAATATGTTCCATATTGCTGAAAATAAGTGTGTCAATCAAGTATGCCATCACACAAGAATGAATGAATGACTGGAGAATGTTAGTCCTTAATCTCATGAATGTATAAGATACATTACATGATTCAAATTGTAGTACAACAATCCTTTCTTCAATTTGAAGGATATCTTCCATATGGCTATTTTTTTACTAGAACTTGATTATACCCCGACTTGAAGCCCATCTTTGTAAAGTACTTGACATTTTATAGTTGATTACCTTAATCATAAATCCAAAGTAGTTACTTGTTTCTGACAGTGATCTTGTTGAGAGCTCTATAGTTTATAATCTATGAATATACTTCATATAATGCCTTTCTTTAACCTCAATTCTATAGATGAATCACATGGTGAGGTGCTAGAATGAATGATCTTTGGTCCAACAAATCTATCATTTACCTATGCACAGTATTGAATTCCAAGATAGATTGCCTCTAAAAACCAATGTTGGACAATATGGAATCTATGTTTTGCCTTTGTTTTGGAGGAAACCTTTGTGGTTCTTGAAATACTTCTTGGATTTGTTGAACCAACCCATTTGATTGTTCCTCTGCTAACTTGTGCAAATTGCTTTTGAAATCTCCACTCCAACTTGACTTGAAATATCCAC
>VDFB02045729.1:0-38335 GCA_007258455.2 Sequoia sempervirens | reverse complement strand
TGGAGATGGCTCGTTCCCCAATGCTATGAGACTGAAACCCTTGGCTTCCGTGCTCTGGTTGAAGACTTGATCAATTTTCAATATTCAATAACATAATGGCTCGATTTTCAAAGCAAAGCCTTATATCCCTTTGAAAAGTGCGAATTCCTTCAAAAAGCACCATTAAAATAAATTCGACTTTTCTTTTTAATTATTTCAATAGTCTCAAGTCACATTTTTAATTATAAAATATAATTAAAAACGTCCCCTTCCATGATGGGCGACCCCTTCCAATATTTCACTTAAGTTATAATATTAAAATATTATAACTTTATATTATATGCTCCAATTGATTAATATTTAATTAATCAATCAAATATTAATATCTCCCTCGAAATGTGTCCAATTCACAAACCATCTGAAGCTAGTGACTAAGTGAATGATTCTGCACGTGATCAATCCATACTACTAAAAATAGCAGAGGTCCCTCGCTGAGTGCCAAATACTGCTAAAAATAGCAACTCAGGCAAAAAGTGTCCGAATGAGCCCGAACGAAAGCCAACTGGTAAAATACTGACAACTGAAGCCAAGCCAAACTCCATCAAGACCCTCTATCCATCCTATCAGCCTACGAGGGTCGCATAATAGGCTAATCATGTGCTCTGAGAGATGTCAACTAGAAGGGGACATGACAATGCAATGTCCAGCCTAGAAAATTGATCCTATCAAGTGGTACTAGTGTCTGCTGATTTAATTCAAGAAGACACTAGCACAGCTTTGGGTAATGATTTATCTACATCGTCCTTGCAAAAGGTGACTCAAGAAGTTTCTACTATGGAGGCTACTTCTGATTTTCATAGCAGCAATGATGAAACTTTGCATGAGACAACAGTGTTTTCACATGTGCAAAATGATCCTATTGAATTGTCGCATGAAAGTACTCAGGAATTGGGTACTAGTGATGCATTGTATGTTGGGGATTCATGTCATGGTGAGTCTGGTTTTCCAGATCAGACCTTTGAAAACAAGCTAGAAGATTCATATGTTGATATGGAATCCCAGGATCGTGCTTTGGATGGGCATGCAGTTACCTTGGGAGTGGAAGTGTGTGAAGATACTGTCATACCAGCAACTTCTACCTTATCAGTTGAGCCATCCTTTGAGGTACAAAGCAGCAGTACCTTAGATGTTGAGGTGTGCATGGATGAAAGCACACATGATGCTGCTTATCATGTAGTGAGTGATGACGAATCAGCCTCATATCATAGTGCATATTGTGAACCGGAAAACTTGTATGGGGGTCATAAGCTACAGAATCCTCATCATTTGGTTGGGCAACTAAAGTGAATGACAATATGATTGCCACAACCATTGAGCATTTTGATGTTGCTCGTCAGATGTTGGCTACCTATGGTTGGAGTACTCCTTTGACAGATGAGCATGGTGATAGTGGTTTTTCCCTTGCAGAGATACATGCACTTCGAGAAGCAATTGGAATGATGAAACAAAATTACCTAAAACTACTTGCGGACAGGGATTTTCTTCTCGAGTGGGATTGCATTTGTTATGACGCATTGAAGGGGAAGGAGGAGGAGGTTAACGAGCTCACTCATGAGCTTGAGGTGACTATGGACTCGTTGCAGAGCACCCAGTTGGCCCTTCAGGATTCTCAGTCACAGTTGGACAAGCTTACCGTGGAGTTAAGTTTGGCACAGTCTCGACTAGCTGCAAATATAGTACAGTTACATACAGTGGCAGTCAGTGAGGATCATATATCCACGAGTTGTAGTGAGGATGTGGTTACATCCATCACGGTTACAGGAGCAGTTGATACAGATGGGACGAGTGCATTGGTTGAAAGTTGCAGGGAACCACATGTTACAGCTGGTTCTCCTGAGGTTACTCCCATGACAGGTGTTGCAGGGGCGATTATTGTTAGCTCTTGCAACATAATAGTTGATTCATTGAAGAGTTGTGTGACAACTCTCGACACTACTCCATCTTCTTCACAGGAGGTAGGCAGAATACCATTCAGGTGGGAGATCGGTTCTCATGATGATTTGTTTCCCTTTTTTGGAAGCAAATCAGTTATTTCATCCCATGCAGTTGATCATGATCGGTCGTTTGATGAACCAATTCAGGAGTATGATTTAATCTACTGTTCCAGGGGCTTAGCAGTGGATGATTCAAATCATAATAGAATGATTGTGCAATTTGTGAATAATCCGTTATTTGAGTTGGATGGTGGTTCGACCTATGATAATCCACTCTTCAAGTTGGAAGCCAATAACACTCCTAAAACCAGTTCAGGATTAAGCGATAATCGCAGTGTTTGGAATTTTCCTAGTGCATCGAAATTCCAAACAGAGATCACAAAGGAGTTTTGCAGTGTGTACTTAGTGAGGAGTGCCTATAGTTTTACTTTTGATCCACTAGTACATGATCTGTATTTGATGCACAATCCTTATGCACAGGATTTTTCTTTGGGTGCAGTTGAGGGGAGTAGCCCAATACTGTGTGCAGAGTTACCATCTTCCGAAGATGGGATTAGCGGCTGCAAGTACCCGACTCAGTTATTTACAGGAGATTATTTGCAAGGGCAGCAATCAGTTATCCATCATGATGAGATGTACCCGACAGGGGTTGCTACTTTAGTGTCGCAGTGGTTTCATACGGATACATGGTTACAGGGTGATTACGATGCCAGTGGACATGATGGTTTGGTTAGTCAACACATCCATGGGAGTCTAGCAGAGGATGGAGATAGTTGTTGTGATACAAATACTTTCCGATGTTCATATTCCCACAGTATGGTTGGATGTGTGTACAGATTATGTTGGGATCCAGGTGGCGACAGGATTGGTACTGTGTTTTGGATGGGTCCCAATGGATTGCTTCACCACTTCTGGCATAGTGAAGTTGAGGTCAGAGTAGCGCAGAGGAAGTTAGAGGGTATTAGGCTTGGCAGACTTCCATTCCGGGTTTGGGATCCAGGGATATTTTGCGCAACTATGTTTATGTTGGTGCTACAGGAGTCGGTTAGGGATGTGTGGGACATTTCACAATTCTTCTTTTGGGCCTCCCGAGGATTGGAGTTTCTTTGCAGTGGAGATTGCTTGGGGACAAGCAATTTTAGGGAGGGCGGACTGTAATGTCCCCATTTTCTGAGCATCAGAGTTCGTAAGGATTAGCCTATTAATTGACCCTCGTAGGCTAACACTGATAGTTAGAGGGTCCTTCGTGGCAGTAATCAGGGTGTTTTTCTCCTTCAGAGCTCAATATGGGTTTAGTTTGGCCTTCGTTTGACTCAGTTCTTCATACTTACTATTTATAGTAAGTCACCATTTTAGAGGAGTCAGGGTTACTAAATTTAGTAAGGCACCTGAACAGGTCGCAGATGCAGTGTTGACCTCTTATTTGATTGGATGGGAAAAATATTAAATGATTAATGATTAATTATCATTAAAGGTACTTTAATGATAATTAAATATTATAAAGTTAAATTATAATTTAAAAGTGTACTTTATTTCCGATGAGGCCATGACCCTCAATTTAAATCACTTAAAGTACATTTTTATATTATTATTTTGGACACCCAAGGTTAGAGAGATATTATAAAGTTTTATTAAAAACCTAAAGTGGATTTCAAAAGAGGATTAAAAGCAGCTTAAGAGGTCGACCTTCTTGAGGAATTATAAAAGGGCATCAAAGGCATTCGAATTCATTATGTTTTGAGAATATTAAATTGTGTCTTTGGAGTTCGTGCTTGGAGAGGAAACCAATTAGGGTTTTCTGCCATTTCCGCATTGGAGAACGAAAACTCTTCAGTGTTAGTGCAATTTTGAGGCTGTGCAATACCAGCTGATATTATTGCTTGAGATGGCTTCATTCAGGAGTCCATTTGGAGCTTACAGGGGAAAAATCAACATAGGGTTTGAGGCAGTTTAAAGGTATATCTATTGCAGACCTAAGTTATTCATTGGCAGCCATTATCAATCAGGTTTCAAGCTATTTAATGTGTTGCTACAGTACCCGCGCTACAGTGCGTGTGAATAGTGCGCATGAACAGTGCACGTGAACAGTGTTTGCTACAGTGATTCGGTATAGTGGCATGTCTAAAATCTGAACGTGGGCTTTGTTAGAGGACTTTGGAAGAGGTGTCTGAGATGTATGAGGCTGGATGTACCAATTCTCAAGGGAATCGATTGCAAAGGAGGTGTCTATAGCTGCTGTTTGAGCATTTCGGGAACTCCTGTAACTGCTGCAACCACTTCCAGATTGGGTCGATATTATACCAGGTCTGAGTCTATATTATATTGCATCTTTCAACCTTCCTTACACTCATAATTTATTAATGTTGAGGACTGTTACTGCTGGTAATCAGGAAACCAGTGTTATATGGACTGTTGTGTGTAATCAGAATTTGTTACCCTTATAAGACAATCATAGAGTCTGAAATAAGTATGTAATAAGATGATACCAGTGTCAATACTACCCAAAATTAAGCATGGTGGACTGTCAAACAATGTGAAGCATCCCTGTTAGTCTTATACACTTTCCCTTGAATATTATTATAGCTGACATAAATGTTTGAGTTGTTACAGTCCTGTTAGGATGTTTTTGAGCAGCCTGTGTGGTGAAATCAGTTCTATATTGTACTCAGAAAGTATATCCAAATCTGTTGTTTCAATTCTCTTGTAATGGCTGTGTAATGGCTATGCTAGTGTAATGTGCCTAGAGCAGAGATCTTAGCATTTAAATGCTGTTACAGATCCTAGACAACAAGTACAATATTTAAATATAATTTTGTTCATTGGAAAGAAAGTAATTCGTTGGTATTTAGAAATTTCTCTTCTTGATGATTACTTTCATTGAATGTTACCAAGTTCATGCATAATGTTTATCATTTTATGATCAAGCGAAATCTATCTAGTGCAAAATCGGAAAATTAGATATCACACTAGGGGTGGTATCCTACAGTGGTATCAGAGCTAAATCCTGCCATCCTGAGGGTTTAGCACTCTTATGCAGCCAGAAGAGGTTGGGTCTTACAAGTATTATACTCGCAGGAGAGCACTGATTGACAGACAACGGGGTTTGAACAAGCAGCCGGGAAACATGGCTGATAGAACAGATACTCCTAGAAATTATATTCCTCAGAACCTTAGGGATCAGGACGATGCAGAGGTTTTACATGCTCTCAGAGACTTACGAGCAGGTCAACGGCAGTCTAATGATGTATTACAGCAGTTGATAGTAGCACTTCAGAGATTAGGTACTCCGAGGAGACCGTCACCACATCGTGACAAGGACAGGAGTGATGCAGGATCACGGAGAGCACCTAGGATGGCTTCACAGACAGCAGACAGGCCCACTAGGCCTACTTTTATGAGATAGGAGGTCGATGAGGATATGGCAGGTGAGGAGCATGAGGAGTTGTTCGCCAACACACTTATGGCAGCGAACAAGGAGTGGGAGTTAGTACCACCTGATGTCAGAGAGAGGATCTCCTTTGACAGATTTGTTACGCAAAGGAGAGAGCATCACAGAGGTCGACAGGATTGGAGACCTAGACACCAGAATAATGATTTGAAGCATGCTACAAACAGGCTCAATCTGGCGATGTTCGATGGTAGTGGCAAGGTGACAGCTCAGGCCTGGATTAGTAAGCTAGATACATTCCTCACATTGCGTCCGATGGCTGAGAGAGATGCTATCAGGTATGCGACATTACATCTGGAGGGAGTAGCTTACAACTGGTGGCACCACGGGATGGTGACACTCCAGCATGACCGGATCACATCATATCAGGAGTTTGTTGATCGGTTGGTGGAGCGGTTTGACAGGAAGGATCCAGAATCCTATTTTAGAGACTTGGCTCAGTTGAGACAGAGTGGTAGTTTGGAGTCGTATATTGGTGACTTTCAGAAGTTATCAGTTATGGTTCCTAATATTTCAGAGAGGCGACTTGTAGTGCTTTTCATGGAGGGACTGACAGAGCCATTGAGAGGTTGGATCAAAGCCTTTGATCCTCCTTCGTTACAGGAAGCGATGAAGAAAGCACGTAGTATGGAGTTGGCAGCACCATCCAGTAGATTCAACTCCAGAAACAATTCTTCTTTCAGGGATAATAAGGGCTTCAATAAAAATAGAGAGAGATCAGATTTTAACAAAGATAAATCAGATTTCAAGAACGATTCAAAGGGTAAATCAGCAGCACCACCTTTGGATCGAGAGGCTCTTAACGATCTACGCAGGAAGAAGCTTTGCTTCTACTGCAAAGGTCCCTATGACGCCAATCACGATTGTCCTTTGAGGCCTAAGGGCAAGGCAAATCGAGTGATGTGGGCGTATTACGAGGATTCGGAGTCAAAGAATTCCGAACAGCAGGAGAGTTCTGAGGAGTCAGAGTCAGAGGCTTCAGAGCCTAAGGCAGAGGCGGAGTTAGAGCTTCAGATTCAGGAGGCACGCCTATCTAGCATTCAGCAGGAGGGTTCATTCAGGATTCGTGGAGTGTTGGCAGGACAGAGGGTCATTACCCTTCTTGATACAGGAGCCACACACAATTTCATCGATGCTAGATTTGTTGAGAAACGCGGACTCATCACTGAGGAGTTCGAAGGCATTAGGGTTAAGGTGGCCGACGGTTACACTCTTAGGTGTGAACGCATGATTAAGGATCTCCCCTTACGCTTGAACAATTATGAGTTCAAGGCTGATTATTACGTAGTTAACATGGGGGATATTGATTTGGTTTTGGGCATGAAGTGGCTTCATTCCCTTGAGGAAGTCACTCTTCGTCTTAAGGACATGGAGATCCGTTTTGATGTCGATGGGAAGACACACATTCTAAAGGCAATTCGGGACAGCAACATCAAAACAATTTCTTTTCGTCGGATGGAGAGACTCATGCGACACGACATGGTAGAGTGGGCTGCCGAGTGCACATTGGCACCTATACAGGAGGGACAACAGAAGACTGAATATCATCCTGACATACAGCAGTTGAGAATCAAGCATGATAAGGTATTCAGTGATATTCCACCAGGGAGACCTCCAGACAGGGGCATTGAGCATATTATTGAGCTTGAGGAGGGCGCTAAGCCCGTTATGATTACGCCCTATAGACATCCCAAGCGGCTGAAAGATGAGATCGAGAAAACAATCAAGTAGTTACTTGCTATGGGTCACATTCGACCTAGCAAATCACCATTCGCTTCTTCAGTTGTTTTGGTAAAGAAGAAGGATGGCACCTTACGCATGTGCATTGACTATAGAGTCCTGAATAAGAGGACTATCAAAAACAGGTATCCAATACCTCGTATAGACGAGCTTATTGATGAGCTCCATGGTGCATGCTACTTCACGAAAATAGATTTAAGATCAGGATATCATCAGATCAGGGTTCGTGAGTAGGACATTGAGAAGACTGCCTTCCATTGTCATTGTGGGCACTTCGAGTTTGTGGTGATGCCATTTGGGCTCACTAATGCGCCAGCTACATTTCAGTCCACTATGAACCGGGTTTTTCATTCACTGCTGAGGAGATTTGTATTGGTCTTCTTCGATGATATTCTTATTTACAGCAGGACTTGGTAGGAGCATTTGGCTCACCTGGAGACCGTGTTGAGTATTCTGGAGAGGGAGTCCTTGTACGCCAAGGAATCCAAATGTGATTTGGGAATGACCGAGTTGCTCTACTTAGGTCATATAATCAGTGCAAAGGGAGTGCGGATGGATCCTGAGAAGATCCGCGCTATTATAGACTGGCCGACTCCGGCAAACCTTACACAACTGCGAGGATTTCTAGGTTTGTGTGGGTTCTATCGCAGATTCGTGAATGGTTATTCACGTCATGCAGCCCCTATGACAGATTTATTGAAAAAGGGTGCATTTTGTTGGACTCCTGAGGCACAGGAGTGTATTATGAGGTTTAAGGAGTTGATGACCACGTGCCCAGTGTTGGCACTACCAGATTTTTCGAAGCCTTTTGAGCTTCAGTGCGATGCTTCAGGTGAGGGCATTGGAGCGGTGCTTATGCAGGACAAGCACCCTATTGTGTATGAGAGTCGTAAACTCAGAGGGCCAGAGAGACTCTACAGCATTTACGATAAGGAGATGCTCGCTATAATGCATGCCTTGGCAAAATTTAGGCAATATCTTGTTGGCAGCAAATTTTGCATCAAAACTGATCACAACAGTTTGAGACACTTCCTAGGGCAGCGAGATCTCAATGATCGTCAGCAGAAGTGGGTAAGTAAATTGCAGGCATATGACTTTGATATATCTTATATCAAAGGTACCCAGAATGTAGTAGCTGATGCTCTTTCACGCAGGCCTTATTTGAGCTCTATGGTTCACATTACAGAGGATTGGAGGCATATGATTGTGGCAGAGTATGCCAACGATACATGGGCATCCAGCATTGTTGAGGGATCGACGATCGACACCAGATATACGCTTGTGAATGACTTGATCATTTACAAGAACAGGGTTTATTTGATCCCAGGTTCAGAGGTGAAGAACATTATCATGCGAGCCTTTCATGATGTACCTACAGCAGGACATCCCGAATATTTCAAAACATACAGACAGATTCGGGAGAGATTTACATGGAAAGGACTTAAGGCAGATGTTCTTCAGTATGTGCGTGAGTGCCCTGTTTGTCAGCAGAACAAGCAGGAGAACACGTACCCGGCAGGATTATTGCAACCACTTCTGATTCCTGACAGGAAGTGGGAATGCCTGTCGATGGATTTCATTACGGGCTTGCCTAAAGCCCAAGGACGAGATTGCATATATGTAGTTGTGGATCGGCTAACGAAGTATGCCCACTTCTTTCCGATTACCACCACCTACACAGCTACACAGGTAGTAGAGGTCTTCTTCCGTGAGGTATTCAGACTACATGGGTTGCCCCGGAGCATCGTGAGCGACAGAGATAGTCGGTTCTTGAGGTGCCAGAAGCGGGGTGTTCAAGCTATTGGGGCCAGAGCTTACCGACACCGATTACCACCGCGGTAGATGAGTGAAGCCCGGAGATAGTGAATAAATGGGTGGAAGGTTACCTCAGGAATTATATTGCAGGGCAGCAGAAGGCATGGGTCAAGTGGATTCATTTGTGCGAGTATTGCTACAACACGACATTCCACATGACCATTCAGATGTCCCCTTTTATGGCGTTGTACGGGTATGAGGCGCCGAGTTTTATGGATTTGCTACTGAGTGACAATAGAGTGCCGAGTGCTGGAAACTTGTTGCAGGAGAGTCAGGATACTATGAGGGCTCTCAAGGAAAATATTGCCAAGGCACAAAATCAGCAAAAGCAGTACGCAGATCAGAAGAGAACAGAGAGGCATTTTGAGGTGGGTGACATGGTTTATCTTATCGCTGCGGCCCTCATTCGATCTACTCTTAGGAAGAGTGGGTGAGCTTAAGCCACGATATTCACGGTCCTTCGAGGATCTGAGGCGTGTTGGAGAGGTGGCTTATGAGCTAAGAGCTTCGTGAGGCGGGGTACACAATGTTTTAATGTGTCCGCGTCAGAAGCGTTGGAACTGCCGTGTGGTACCTTCTACCTCCCTTAGATGATGAGGGAAAGTTGATTTTATGCAGTCTATCACCGAGTCTGAGAGAGAACTGATTCGCATTAGGACTATCGGCGAATATTTGTGATGAAATGGAGAGATTTACTTACCCGGTGGAGGATGCTACATGGGAGAGCGAGGATATTCTGCAGCATCCGGAGTTGAGATTGCTTGAGGGCAAGCAATTTCAGGAGGGGCGGACTATCATGTCCCCTTCTAGTTGACATCTCTCAGAGCACATGATTAGCCTATTATGCGACCCTCGTAGGCTGATAGGATGGATAGAGGGTCTTGATGGAGTTTGGCTTGGCTTCAGTTGTCAGTATTTTACCAGTTGGCTTTCGTTCGGGCTCATTCGGACACTTTTTGCCTGAGTTGCTATTTTTAGCAGTATTTGGCACTCAGCGAGGGACCCTTGCTATTTTTAGCAGTATGGATTGATCACGTGCAGAATCATTCACTTAGTCACCAGCTTCAGACGGTTCGTGAATCGGACACATTTCGAGGGAGATATTAATATTTGATTGATTAATTAAATATTAATCAATTGGAGCATATAATATAAAGTTATAATATTTTAATATTATAACTTAAGTGAAATATTGGAAGGGGTCGCCCATCATGGAAGGGGACGTTTTTAATTATATTTTATAATTAAAAATGTGACTTGAGACTATTGAAATAATTAAAAAGAAAAGTCGAATTTATTTTAATGGTGCTTTTTGAAGGAATTCGCACTTTTCAAAGGGATATAAGGCTTTGCTTTGAAAATCGAGCCATTATGTTATTGAATATTGAAAATTGATCAAGTCTTCAACCAGAGCACGGAAGCCAAGGGTTTCAGTCTCAGAGCATTGGGGAACGAGCCATCTCCAGTGAAAGCAATTCAGAGGGTGTGAAATATCATCCGATTTATTGCCAGGCAGAGAGATTTCTTCATCCAGGAGAGATCACAGAACATTCACAGTTGATTCATCTTCAGGGTTTTCAGTGAGCAACTTATCCATCAGGGATTTTTTCAGTGGAGGCGCCTATTCTCATTGGGGATCTGGAGAAGTGATAGAAGGCCGTACTTTATTTAATAGTTGCTGATGTGTTCAGGCCGTACTAATCTGTACCAGGCCGTACCTCCATTAAAAAGGGCGTACTTTCAAGTTCAAGCAAATCGCCTTCCATTTTCTCAGTTTGTCTCCACTAACAGGGGCGCCTATGCACCTGGCATTATTCTGGATCGTCTGAGGGAGGGAGAAAGGAATATTCATTGCAGCCGTACCAGATCAAGGGCATTCTTCATCTTGCTGCAAATCAGGTTTTTGAAACAATATTTTTATGCTATCTTGTATGCATGCCAAAGATCTTCTATTGTAGCCTTCTGAAATGAATAATAAGATCATAGATTAGATATTTCAAGTGTTTACTGCCTCAATATTCGTTTATTTGAATTTATACAAATTTCTTGCAAAATCGCATTATTACATTTATGCTCAAAAATCACAAAAAAACCAAAAACTTCAAAAACAAACAAAAAACAGTCAGATTCAGAAAACAGGGGAAACAAGGGTTTCTACATCTGAGTTGAGGATTTTGGCTTATTGCTTGAAGTGCATGGCTCTTTGTGCAAGGGCGTTTTGGATTTTCTAGGAGAAACGCCTTTCCTTTTGAGGGTTTCTCTTCAGCTTCTTTGGCGTATGGCTTATATCTATCATCTGCCTCAGTTTCTAGGCTGGACATTGCATTTTGTAGCTTCCTACACTAGATTTTGTCAGTTTTCACCATCTTGGCTGGCAAACTGGACTTATTTTCTTAAATAAATAATCTGGAAGCTTTCGGGTATGTTTATCATTTGTGATCTATTTGTTTCAGTTAAATAATACCTTCTGCAATTCCATGCTGTAGAAAATAGCTCAGATTTACATTTTATGAGCTTTTATATGATGTGCCCCTTCTCTTCTGTCTACAAACTTTCTTTAAAAAACTAAAAAAAAAACACAAATAAGATAAGAAAATACAGGGGTTTGAGTTGTGAGCCAGCAGGGCTCATCACAGTGGTATCAGAGCACTGATCCTGCCAGCTTGGAGGGTTAGCAGCTTCTATGCGGTCACATAGAACAGGTTTGACAGGTACTACTCACATAGGGGTTGAACAGCAAAGTGGTTATCATGGCTTCTAAATTTGTTGATGAAGTAATGGCTGCTTATGAGGAATATATAGCATTTCCAGATAAGATAAAAGATCACCTAGACTTCGAACAATATATGGAGCATTGGATGGTTTATAATAAGCAACGAAGCAAATCAAAGAAATGCGAGCAGCAAAATGTAGAGATCATTTCAAATAATATTCAGCAGAAACCTATGCCTTCACAACAAAGATTAGCTCGTAGCTTGCAGCAGTCTGAAGACTCCATTTCAAGACAAAGCTCATCACAAAACAAAAAAGAAATTGAGTTTCTTTGATGTGTTGGGGTTAAAAAGGGATCAATCAACAGATCATGATCTTCAACCTACAGGTGGACATGGGATCGAAACTGAAGTGGTGAATGATAAGGGAATTGTACATCATGAAGCGGAAACTCAGAACGTTGACACTTTCAACGCTCAAGAAGTTGTTATCAGATGTGATAACAAGTCTGATGTTCAAGACAACAGCCTTTCACTTGAGCAAAATGATGATTTGAAAGTCATGGCAAGTTCAGAAAATAGTGTGGAAGGTTCTCCTACTATTGGCACGCTAGATGAGGGTATCATTAACAAGGAATGCATTGTTGATTCAAGTCACAACAAGTCTGATTTTGTATATCAGACCTTAGAAGATGTGAGCCAAACACAAGTTTTGTGTAATGGGTGACTACAAAGAGCTAAAAAGGCAAATATGTTGGCTGCCAATGCAAAACAGCATTTGCAGGAAGTTAAGGAACGTTGCAGCCAACTCGATTGAGCAAAGAAACAAAGAGAGTCACATCTTCGATCTCTAATTCTTCCAAGGAAGGAATGTGTAGATGTAGAGCATGCAAAGGAGGAACGTTTTGAGATAAGCCAAAATGAAGAATATGCAGCTGTGTGGGATTCAAGAAATTCTTTTAGTATACACACCATGCATCTTGCGTCTTTTGAGTTACCTCTAGTTGAGAGCCCAATAAAAGCTCACACACTTAGTGGACTAGCCACTAGGGTCATTGCTACACAGGAGTCTCGAGGAGAGTTCCAATATTTCCTCGTCACGAGAAAGCAGTATAGGGATGATACTCTATCATCCTATGAACCTATTGGTATCTTTTGCATCTCCATAGGTTGGCCTTACAGTTTGGAGGGTGCTGTTCCGTTTCATATCTGCAACCTAAAAGGAGCGATCACACATCATTTAGCAACTATGAGGGATAGACCGCACACCTATAGGAAGTCAGCAGAGGGTGGAGATTGTTATGGTGTTGCAGGCAGTTCCAGTTATTCCTATCTCCTCAAAACAGATGGATGTGAGTTTGGTTTGCATTGGGACCTGACTACTGACAGGTTCAGCACTACCATTTGGATGAGTCCCATGCATTGGCTTCACCACTTCGGGCATGGTGAAGTTGAGATCAGTGTTGAGCAGCAGAAGACAGTTGGTGATAGCAGGGACATTATACGACACTATCCTTGGGATCCTGGTGGAGTGGTTGGTTCTTTGTTGTTTGGATTGCTTGCGGACAAGCAATTTCAGGGAGGGTGGACTGTAATGTCCCCTTTTTCGGCATGATCATGTTTGATGGTGGTTGGCCTATTACTTAGACTCTTGTAGGCTAACAAGTTGGGTTAGAGGGTCAGTGACATTGTCTGGAGGAGTTTTGTCATCCTTAGTTCAAAGTTCAGTGAATGACTCAGAGCAGGCCTTGGCAGTTCAGGGGTTGACAGCTTCTGACGGCACAAAATTATATGGAGTTTTGAGAGAGTTATGATTATTTAAGTGATTTCAGTTAATTATTAACTTAACACTTTATTATAAACTCAAATTGACTTTTATACTTTTACATCACTTAAATATTTCATGAAAAGTGATTGAAAATTAAATCATTTAATCTTCAAAGTGGGCGCCCAAAATATTTAAGTCAAACTATTGAAAGTGACTAAAATATATTTTAAAAAAATATTTAAATGATGAAAAGTGGCGTCATCTTCTTGAAATGCATGCCCCTTGAGGATATAAGCATTTTTGGCAAATCAAACTCTATTCTTGATCATTTGACTTTGCCAATTGGGTTTTCTTCTGTGCTACTCTCTGTGACCAGGGTTTAAGCAATTTCTTCCATTGGAGAACGAGATCTTCTTCAGTGTTGAGCATTTTTGAGACTGTGAGAGACCAGTCGAATTAGTGCATTTGTGAGAGCTTCATTCAGAGGTTCTATTGAGCTAAATCTGTGTTTCTGTAGTGTTTCCTTATCAGTTCAGGAGGGTTTGAGAGATGGCGTCCTTTCTTCATCTGGCAGACACTCTACTTCATGGCCGTACCTTCTGAGTTGAGGATTTTGGCTTATTGCTTGAAGTGCATGGCTCTTTGTGCAAGGGCGTTTTGGATTTCCTAGGAGAAACGCCTTTCCTTTTGAGGGTTTCTCTTCAGCTTCTTTGGCATCTGGCTTATATCTATCATCTGCCTCAGTTTCTAGGCTGGACATTGCATTTTGTAGCTTCCTACACTAGATTTTGTCAGTTTTCACCATCTTGGCTGGCAAACTGGACTTATTTTCTTAAATAAATAATCTGGAAGCTTTCGGGTATGTTTATCATTTGTGATCTATTTGTTTCAGTTAAATAATACCTTCTGCACTTCCATTCTGTAGAAAATAGCTCAGATTTACATTTTATGAGCTTTTATATGATGCACCCCTTCTCTTCTGTCTACAAACTTTCTTTAAAAAACTAGAAAGAAAAACAAATAAGATAAGAAAATACAGGGGTTTGAGTTGTGAGCCAGCAGGGCTCATCACAACCCATGAATTACAACTTGATCATATCATCTCACTCAATGCATTTCTTTCTTCTTAAGGTCTCATTCAGCTTCCCTTATCAAGCTACTTCTTTCTCTAATCTTCTTTTACTGATTTTTGTCTTATTTTCCTCTGTCCTCAAATCATATCAAACTTATCTATATATAGGAGATGTAAAAATAACACAATGGTTGATATCAAGATCCACACTCATAGCACAATGTAATAAAGATCATTGGTCCCAAAAATATTTTTCGAACAGTTTACCTTGAGAATTGGTGCACCACCTTGGAATAGCATGTAGTTTCATGTGTTACTATCCCAATAAACTAGGTATCTCTAATTTTAATGTGGTTCCATATATGACCCCTACTAGGACCTATAGTGAAGTAGGTAACATTAAAAGTTGTCACAAATCTCAAATACTTGCCACATTGATCAAACAAGTTACCATTATATACTATATAGTAAATACCCAATACTAATCTCAACTAACTTGGGTGAATAACCTATGTGCAGTGGTCAACAATATATAGAAATCAAATAGAAGTTTCGAGATACACAATACAATCCATGATTCCAATTGCAACCAACAATAATCAACTGTAGTGACTCGTAGTGCTTTTGATTACTTGACTATGCTTGTGATTGTAGTTATAAATGTGTTTATGCTTGATCCTTTGGAACGATTTTTTTTATTTGATCAAATTGGCCACTGGACAAGGAATTATAATGGTTATTCAGTTGCACTTATAACTGTTACTGTATTTTGCTTGCATCTAGATTCTGAACAACATTTGTCTATGGTACTTGCAGCCTGTGGTGATGAAGTTCATAGGACTTGTACTAAATACATGTAGCTATGGTTTTGCTTTTAATCATGGACAATATAGCAATATTTCAATAATTATTAATTTATGAATTGATTTTATACTATGCTGTTTTATTAGAGTTTAGATTTGTGCACCCATTTATGGTGATATATATAGCACGAACTGCAAGAAATTTTTAATTGAGAGGAAAAACAATTTTGAGCCACTTTGATTACATGGATCAGTCTTCATAATGGCAATCTTTGCAAGGAAGACAGACACAATTAAATAGACATTAGGTAGGGAAGAACAGAAGGTAAAAGAAAACTGAAATACATATAACATATCCAATAAAGCATCATACCATAATTTGCAACACCAACATTATTTTTTCATTCCTTCAGCTGAATAAAGGCTTCAGTGACAAGATTTCTCTAGAAGTTGCAAATGCAAGAAACTTGATTGGTAGGAAATTTTACCTGCAATTAGTTTCTCAAGATAACTTTCTAACATATTTAGATCTGTTTTCATTGTGGTCTGCTTGTCTTCTTTGGCAGATTGACTTTCTTCAGATGGCAGTGTTGATAAAGATTTATCTGGCTTTGGCTGCAACTCTGCAGTAGAAACATTTGCAGCTAGAGATTGATCCGGTGAAATAGCAACACTCTGGCTCTTATCTTCTTTTCCATGAAGCTTTCTGAAATAAGAATCTAAGGAGCCTAATTGTTTGTGTGCTCTGTGTTTCTGTTCAGAACCAAAGGCCTTCAAGCCATGCTCATCTCTCTGATTGGCTATGCCTGAATCTGATTCCAGCAAATTATGTGTTGTTAAAGGACTTTTATCTTTCCCAATATGTTCAGCAGAAACTAGTAGCGTAGTGTAGATGTTCTCAGACTTTTTGGCTACTCTATAAATGTTAGAGTGTGCATTATTTTCCTTGTTCAATCTTACAAATCTCACATGAGAAGGTTTCTCTCTCTTTTCTGGTCCAATCCATCGAATACAGTTGCAGACACTATGTTGCCTTCTATTTAAACCTTGAAAAAGACTTGATTCAGACAGGACCATTGGATGCATCTCACCACAGAGTGAATCCTTGCATAAAGCACTCGAAAAGTGTGGGTACATACTTCTCATGGAAGATGGTATGACTATGAATAATTCTGCTCTAGAAGTAATCCCCACAGATCCATTCTCTTGGCAGTCAGCTGCATGTACATTCCCACATCCAATCAATCAAAAACCAACATTTATAAAATAACATGGATTCAAGCATAAATTAGTTTTAAAATGCACATGTACATGCCACTAATGGCTATAGATAAAGAGAGAGTCAGAAGGGATATTAAAGATAATAGAAAACTTGAGAGTATAGACAATTAGCCTAGTAAGTAGCAAGAACAAGGCATGCAATCCCACCCATTATTCAAACATGCAGCATTTATAACATGCCTAAATAAACAGATAACTCTTAAGATCCTCAACAAGATAAGTTTGTCTATGGAAAACCCATCACTGCTGTTGATTTGCAGCTCCTTTAAAACTGCCTAATGAAATCTTGAATAGATGTCATCTTCTTCCATTTCATCCATCTTATCTAACTTCTGTTGACCATATTTACTGTATGGTCCCATGGGGGGGCTTGGGCTTCTATTTTCATGGATCAAGCGGTCCCATGAAGCAAAAAAAATTATGCCACAGGATTAATTGGAATCTTCTCCTGAAAAATAGCAGCCCCTACCTTTTAGGACTGCAAATTTCAGCAGGTGCAATTGAGGTGGGGCTAGAAATTGCCCCTACAGCTTAGGAATTTTTTAGAAATTTTTTTTGCCACTTATCTATCACTTAGAATTTTAAATTCCTAAAAAAACTAAAAAATGAGAGAATTTTTATTTATTCATTAATTTTTGTCAAATTACTCCACTTCGTTCCTTGAATTTTGGAGCTCAAACTTTTAAGCTGAATTGCAAAATTGAATTCAGGGACCACCAGCTTAAAAATATTCCTAAAAAATCTCAGCAGCAGCCGCTGAAATTTTTTAGGAAGCCCCCCTCCATGGGACCGTACCCTTAGTAACCTAATTTGTCTTGGAAAGACTCAGATGAAGAGATGGTGGAAGATTCTGAAGACAGGACCCCATTGCTCCTATAGAATGACTTGAGTTACAACAACTATACATTGGAGGAAGATCAACTTGATTCCAACTCATACTCCATTCAAAAGAGAGAATTAAAACCACTTATTTCTTACACTTGTTATCTAGGTGGGATTATTAATAACACACAAGGTTCATGCCTTGTGGAAAGTTCCATTTATGTGTACTCTCTAGAGAATCCAGTTAGAAAGGAACCATCAAATCTTCATGGTGCATCAGACTCCTAGAAACTCTACTAGAAAAAGATCGCAGCATCTATAAAAGCCTATTTTTCTCCTAGGCTTAAAGTTAGTAAGGGCTCTTTGACCTTTGATTCTCTCATCTTGACAAACAAGAAGTTGTAGCTTCCTTCCCTCATTAAAGGGATAAGAGATAAGCAATCATAAAGGAATAAGATAGTGGGGATCAAACCACTAACTGGTTTCACTTAACTAAATCTTGGCAGTGCTTCAAGGGGTACCCCAAGCAAAGTCGGTGCCATCTCTCTTTTTAAGGAAATGTACTAATAATGAAGTAGAATGGGAAGCAATTGCTGTGGGTATTGTGCTTGATTCTTCCCTTGGCACTAAATAGTTATGGGTTGAAGGTGACTCCCAAGTTGTGATCAATGGGCTTCATAAAGGCTTTTGCCCCAGCTAGAAGCACACAAGAGTTTTAAAAGAAGCTCAAACCTTATGTTAATCTTTTTGAGGAGATTGGTTTCTCATTGCCTCCAAGAAGCAAATTCAGCAGAAAATTATTGTTCAATCATGGGATGGAGCAAGATCCACTAACAACCCTTTTTAGCAACCATATTGAATCTTGGTCAGGTACAAAGGAGTTTTTAATTTTTAAACCTCTTCAATTTTTTTTGCTAAAAAGGACCATTAGTGGATCTTGCTTTGGTGGGGGCATGTGGCCTTCTCAATGTCTCTGTTGACTACTTTAGTAGGAGTGTGAATTGGACTTTAGGTAGCTAGAAAGACCATTTTAAGTGGATGATTTGTGCAGTTCATGTGAAGTTGGCCAACCTTTATTATCGCTGCATGTGACCTTTCTTTTTTTATGGCCAATCTTTGCATTCTTGCTCACATTCTATGGTTTGGTGTGGGTGGTGGAAAGTTTAAAGAGTGCCTCTACGAATGGTGGTGTTGTACTAGGATTTTTCTATTTACTCTAGTCTCTAGCAATGGCTCAAAGGTGGAAACCTTTGAAGCCTAGGGATCCCTTTCTCCAAGGTCAAGTCTCTGATAAATGCTTAAATTCCATTTTCAATTGTCCAAGCATAGCAGCTTTGGGTTTTATTAAGGCTAGATTAGGGGACTTGTGCTTGGGAATTTTTTACCCTCCTAGGTCTAAAGCCTCCATAAGAGATGATTTTGAATGCAAATTGGGGCAGGTGGTACCTCTAGTGGCCAAAGGAAACAAAGGCAAAAGAAAAGATTCCTATTGCAATGGCCACCCAGGAGGAGATAAGTTTGGCTTGAAAGAAGACCTTGATGGTTTACAGAGAGCTCAGGGAGTTAGAGATTTTTACACAGATCTCAATAAGGTGGTTGAGTAATTGATGGTCCTTCATAGTTCCCTCCATCAAGCATGGCAATCTAGTTAGGACGAAAGAGAGGAAATCTTCCATGGAGGTAAATTCCTAGCTTTGGACTCAGCTCTGAGTCCCTCATTGGTATGGGAGGTGGTGGAACAAATGCAATGATTGTAAGCACCCAAAATGGAATGAATCAAAATGGCAAGTCCGATGATGACACAAACCCCAATAAGCCTAAAAATGGCATTAACAAAATAAAGATCTAGTAATTAACATGTGTCTCCAAGGTGAGGTCACATTTGTCATGATTTTAAGACTTTCTAGTTGCCTCTAATATCTGCCCCATGTCACTTTGTGTTTCCATATTTATCCTTCCAATTTAATTTCTCTATTCTTTCTATTTGAGCAAATTTTCCACAGCATCTTTAGTACTTTTTCTGCAAATTTTTCCCATCCTCCACAGCCTTGTAGAGTTCACCATGGCTTTCTAGTGTTCATCGTAGTGGATTCTTAATTGCAAAAAGTGACAAACTAATGTAGTAGTAAATTCACTCAGTTTGTTTGTACACGTGATTTCTCTCCAAAATGGGAATTTCTTTTAGTTTCTATTTAATTCCTTCTTTAATAAAGATTCAATTTAGATCCACTTGTGTATGTGACTTTGTTCATGTTTGCTTTACAAAAAGAACAATCTGAGTCACTTTAGTAGGACCTAGAAAATTTAGACTTGTAGCTAACACTCTGCAAAAAATTTCCTTGCTCAACCATTTTTTATTTTGCTAAGAGCCTATTATAACTTTTGCACATTCATACATTATCTAAGCCTAGGTTTCTCTTAGAGCTCTTAACTTTCTTCTCTTCCTCCTCTAGAGATTTACCGACAATCAGCTGCCAGGGAAGGAGAAGATTAAATAAAGGGATTTGAGGACTTACTACCAAATTGAAGCTAGCTCTATATCGGCAAATATCTGGCTCCAAGTGTGGATATTCCGTTTTAATTAGTCAGCAACAGTTTTCATTGTAGATTAAAAACTTGTAGAAAGATTGTTTGACTTAGTGTAGCTTCATTTCTTAATAATTGTTTTGTGTTTGTTTTATTGCTTGTCATTGTCTATGTTTGTTTGCTTGTTTCAATTCTTGACATCATGAGAGGAAGTAATGTAATGTGCCAGCCAATTTTTTTCAATTTTTGAATGAACACACCAGCACAATAAGCACCCGTTAAGGTTAGCTTAGACCAAAACCAGCAATTGGAAAGTAACTCTTTGCCAAGAATGCGCACTCAATCTCAAGATGAGAATGATGCTGTCATATGGCAAGAGGGTCGTCAGTAGCAACTTGAAAGTATTACAATGCTGAAAGAAGCTCAACGCCAAGAATGTGCTCTCCAACCCAAAGTGGGAATGGTGCTACCATATGGCGGAGGTACTATGAAAAGAAATGCAATGCTGGAAAGTAAACTCGACACCAAGCATGTGCACTCCAAACCCAAGATGGGGATGGCGCTATCATATGGTGGAGATTCTATTGATGACAATGCAGTGCTGAAAGTAACTCATTCATCAAGCATGTGCACTCCAAGCTCGAGTTGAGCTAGGCACTATCATATGATGATGACGATCTAATGCATTACAAAGAAGACTGAGTGAGGGCCAGTCTCTTCCACAACCGTGGGAATACAATGTAACTTAGCAAGAAATAGAAATGGCTGAACAGTACTACTGTAACAGCCTTACAATGAGAAGAGTTGTCTGCCAAGAACACTGAATTAGAAGTCTATCAATGCTGCAATATTATATAATGTCTCCCCAATGCACAACATGACTCCAATACTCAAACTCAACCCCAAAGACAAATTCTTACAATCTGATATGACTGAACAATGACTGAAAATGCATAACCAGCAACACTGTAACTCACTAAAATGCTCATAACTCTCTCTAGACTTGTCCAAATGACATGAAATCTTATGCAAATGAACACTATGAAGATGGCGACCAGATTCTAATCAAGAAATGACTCTAAAAACTTGTAATTTTATTTTCTAAACATTTGCCAGGCAAAATAGAATGGTACGGCCTCAAAAGGGGCGATTTTTACTAGATAAAATCAAGGACTGCAAAATAAAATCTGCAAACCTGCAAGAAGGGTCACCCCTAGCTGAGAAATGGATTAGTAAACTACCCAGAACCATATAAAATTTACTCAATGACTTATGAATAAAAACCTCAATCAGCTACAATGGACTAGCAACTCCAAAAACTGACTAAAATGCAAGAAACTCAACTACAATGTGCTCCAATCTGCTCTCAAAGAACAAGAACAGCAATATCTCAACGAGTTGCTATCTTTCAAGGAAGAAGTCAAGCCCAAGCTAGGAGGTATGCATCCCTCGAAGCATTCACTCACCATTTCGGCAGCATATCAATATAATTTGTTCATGAATGAGAAATGAAAAACAAGTGACTCCCTTTTATAGATTTGTGATGATCTTCTAGAAGCCTCTAAAAAGTGTGCCCAAATTCAAATTCCAAGTTGACTTCAATTTCCCCCCTCAAATGGAATCCAAATTCAAATGCAATTTCATTACTTCTCCAAGTCGCCCTTTTCCAAGAATGAAGTAATTCTTTTAATAAAATAATGCTCCTCTCCAAATTGGCGTCCATTTCCCAAGGTGACATTTTCACTTTAGAAATATCAAAAATAACTCCTCATGAGGCATCCAACCCTCAAGTTCCCCCTTTTTTAAAAACAACTTGAAGTTGTGATGCTAGGCTAAGGGGATAAAGTGAAAATATAACATTATTAATTTAAAATAACTCTTCTCACCCAAAAATTGCATCATGAAGCCAAAAATCAACATTTCCACTGAACTGCCTGAAGAGGAAAGCCAACTATACTAAGGCCAATCAGGACCACTGCCAAAAATAGAATTTACTAAAAATAGTAAATTCAGCAAGTTGCTCGGATCAATGTGCAAACCGAACCATTGCAAAGCTCTCTGAAAACCCAGAAAGAATCTGTGATCCAAAATCCCAAACTCCAAGATGTAGCTATCGTAACTTACTAAAAATAGTAAGTCTGGAAAGGTTGCCCGACGCAATTGTATGTCATACCACTGCGAAGCTCTCTTAAAACCCAGAAGGAATCCAGAATCCAAACAGCCAAACTTCAACATGCAAACCCTCGAATCTTCAAAAGAAACCACCAAGCAGCCTAAAACCCTAATTCTACCTCTGACTAGCCGACAGCACACCGGGGATAGGCTATCAATCACTAGAAATTGTAGTGCTAAAAATGGGGACATTACAGTCCACCCTTCCCGAAATTGCTTGTCCTCAAGCAATGTCACCACAACTCTAGAGAATTTAGAACTGATCACTACCAAAACGAGTATGATCCCAGGGTCCCATGCCCGTCTCAGGAAGGACACACACACATATGTATGTGTATATATACATATGTGTGTGTGTGTGTGTATATATATGTGTGTGTGTGTGTGTGTATTTAAATATATATATGTGTGTGTGTGTGTGTGTTATTGCATTCATTTAATTGAAAAAGAAAAAAGTGTTGTGCAAATGGAAGCTGCAATACCTTGGATAGATACAGCTAGAAAGATGGCACAAATCTTTTAAAACTGAATCCCAAAATCATATATAAAATGCTGACTGAATCAAAGGTTGTTATTGAACATGTTAACAATCGCTGGAAACTTAAGGAAGATGAATTAAACTGGAAAACAATATTTAAGTGGAATTGGAATAATGTTATGGAACCAAAAAAAGCTTGTTTTAAATGGATGTCGCTGTTACAAAAACTGTTGATCTCCTTTCATGATTCAAATATAGAATTATGTAGAAAACCTGAGAACATTGATCACATTTTTTCTAATGTTTCTTTGCAAAAGAAATTTGGATGATGTTTTGTTCTGGTATGAATGGTTAGGGGGAAATAGGAAATATCAAAGTTCAAAAAATCCTAACTGGGCAAATAGAAGGGGTTGATAAATCTGTGAATTTATTTTGGTTATTGTTGTCTACTGAAGTTCTATAGTTGTTATGGAAAGCAAGTAACGAGGATTCAAGGCAGGATGAGAGTCCTTACTGGGTCTTCTAGAAGACTCATTTTTTTCAATGTTTCTATGCAGGTAACAGTTACATTGGAGATCTCAAAAGCAGAATTTACAAAACTATTGAAAATGATAAGGTTGTAATCAGCAAGGAAGAGATTAAATATGTCAGGCATTGGCCTTTTGACTCAAAAAACAGCAGACCATTCAGAGAGAACTACCTGAACTTTGAAAGGAAATACAATAACAAGTACAGCTTGGATACTCTGAAGGACTTGGGGCTACAAGGCCGAGGTTTCATGAAAATCAGGATGAAGACATGGTAGTTGTGTTGGCGTAAAAACTAACACCTCTGGAGTGCAAGTTGGTACGAACAACTATGCACACTGCATAATGAGTGCTCTTCAAATTAGGAAGGGAAGCTCCCTTGTAGTGCTGGAATGCGTGGAAAAGAAAAGTAATCTAAGTCCTATCTTTTTGTTCTCAACTGGAAGAGGCACAAGGTGAAGAAAACCAAGAACATTGCAGCTAAGGATTTTCCGGTTTCGCAAATCATTAACTACAACTAAACTAACTACTTTAAATCTATCCAATTCCCTCAAGAAAACAAAGCATGAGGAAATGGAGCAAGAATGTTCTATACGATAAACTTCAAGTACAGTCTCACAACGTGAAGGCAAGGTGGGCTCAACTATTTGCTTGGCTGGGAAGAAGTTTATTGGAAACGACAAATATACGATAAACTGGGTACAGATTCACAACGTGAAGGCAAGGTGGGCTCAACTATTTGCTTGGCTGAATAGGTTTATTATCACTCACATCATACGATAAGCTTTAGGTACAGATTCACAACGTGAAGGCAAGGTGGGCTCAACTATTTGCTCATCTAAATAGGCTTATTAGAAACAAAACATAAAGGATAGCCAACTAGGACAGTAAATTGCATAGACGAAACATGCATACATTCTACGATCAAACTAGCCACTATATTTAACTAAGATAAGCATTCACCATGATAACAACATGAAACACCAATGGCATAACAATTCATCATCATAATAAATGCTTGTGAATAGATACAGAAATAGCAATATTACAGGCAAGGTGGGCACAGCATATATTACTCTCGTGCAAAAGTTATTTACAAATGAGTTGAAAGCTCTTATTTATAGACATCAAAAGGTGTAGGGAACCCTAAAATCACCTTGAGTCAACTATAGTCTTGCAAGCATGCAAGATTTTATTGATAAACCCTAATAAAGTAAACTATACAGTTAACTGAAAAGCTACCATCAGTTAACCGAAACATCTAATCTAAATGGACAATGTGCAAGCATGCACGTCCTTATTGAAAGCAAGTTAACTGGAACACTACCATCAGTTAACGAAAACCCTAAATGAAAGTCTAACTCCTACGAAGATAATTCCAAGACATGTGCATGCATGAAATCAGCAAGAAGAACTCAAGACTGAAAGTCGAGTTAACTGTTGCTCTTGACTCTATCCTTAAAACTAACTGCAAGTCACAACTAACTGATTACTCCCATTCATCACGGTCTATCACCTCGCCCAGGAATTGGTCGATTGCACTGTCCTCTGGGACTTTGACGCTCTCCACGATGATAACCTGCCTCTGACACTTTGTGTCACCATCTCTGATCCCCCGCATGCATTCTCTAACCTCTTCAGTTGCATTTTTTAAACTAGTTCTCATTGAAGTGATCCAACTTGGATGCCACAAGATCTCTATCAAGATATCATGAACAAGCTTCTGGAACTCAGTTTGCATAGCCTCGAGATCAACGTAGGCACCATCTTCACGAAGATAATGGCACGGGATCTGAATGACTTTGGCGGCTTTGTAAATGGAGTGATGACCTCTATTCCCTCTGTAGCTTAAAGCTTCTAATGCTTTTCTTGATTCCTCTCAATGAAAGAGTATTGCATGATGAAACCGCGAAGCTTGACCGCAAACACTCTAGTTGCGAGAAATACACGCGAACTTGTTGCACACGCAGAATTTCAACAGTGTCCAACCCTCTAAACTGGCCTTTGAAGGCTATCAGCTATACGAGGTATGAAACCATGTGAACCTTGGGTGACTATGCCTGTCAAAATGTCTGAATCAACCCTCTGGATGCACTTGATGCAAATCTGTGTTAGTCATTCTAAAAAACATGAATTAAGACCGATTTGGTCTTGAATTCAGTCTGGTTGAATTGCATTCTAAAAAAGTTGCCTGTTGACTGTGAACATGACTATCTAACAACTTTTCTGGAAAGGCTGAAAAAAACTTTGGATGAGGCTAAAAATACCCTATTGAGGGGAAAATTTTCGAAATTTTTATGGAACATGGGTTTTGTGAAGAATTGAATTATAAGCAAACCCAGATCAATAAAAATTCGAAAAAGTGAGTTTTAGCTAGGCATGTGGAGGTTTTTCAGTTGAGAAAAGCAAGGGTTCTAGAGCTTCCCGGAGGGCAATTTTTTCGTGAAAATCTAGAACATGGGTTTTGTGCACAACGGAAATCTAAGGCAACCCAGATAACTCGATTTTGAAAAAGAAGTGTTTTGACCCACACGCAAAGGAATTCTCAAAAAAAGCACAGAGCTTTAGAATAAAGCTGCGGGGCAATTTTCTCAAAAAAAATCTAAAACATGGGTTTTGCTGCTATCGCTGAAGTATATGAACCCAGATGATCAGACTCTGAAAATTTTGCCGTTTTCTTTGACATGCGAAGAATACCTAAGACGAGAATAGAAGAAATTAGACAGAAGATAGAAGTTTGTTTTTCTTTGTTTATTCTGCTTATGTAGAAAATCGCCTATGCTTGACCAAGATTTGATGAAACCTGCATGCACTGAAAAATTTAACTCTGGAAAAACGATCTTTTGAACAATCTGGACCTGGCATTGAAAAATTGAACTCAAAGCACCTTCGAATCTTCAACTACTCAAGAAATTCCCCTTTGCTCTGAACTCTGATATGAGAATAATGGCAACTTTGAAGACTTAAATAAATAAATTCAAGCTTAAAAACGTCTATCCTCATGCAAATAGGTGCCACCTCAAAAAAATATTGGATTAAATCCTAATTGGACCATAAAAATTCGACTTAATTCTGATTGGGGCTTAAAAAGCTAACTGAAAGTCAACTTTTCCCTAAAAATGGCGCCACCCTTCATGGAACTCGCCATGCAATTCAATTAACTGAACATGCATGCATAAAATCGCCTATTTTAAGCAATTAAAATAATCCCCTCAAAGTCGAATTTTTAAATATTAAAATAATATTTGTAATCCCACCTTTCATGGGCGCCTCTTCAACTTGAGTTCAAAAAGTCAACCTTTGACTTTAGGCAATTTTCCAGACGTCATTTTAAATGAAAATTTGGATTTTCAACTCTCACCGGAGCCTTTGTTCAAGCATTGACTCTGATTGACTGCCATCACCAATCAACTGGCTGACAATTGCATTGCAGAGCAGGACCAACTCTAATCAAATCACTCGTTGAGACTGCAATCATAAAACTAAGATCAGAGACCTCAAAAAACCAAGCGCCCTTTGCAAAAGCTACGCTTTTTCTCAGACTTAGCCATATTTTCATCAATTTCATTCCTTACGAAGGTAAACTTGAGTCCCTCTGAAATATTCCGAGCCAAATTTTTTTCGTTTTTTTTAATTAACAGATTACAAAGCAGTGCACCCATTAAGGTTAGAGGAGAAAACCAAAACGTGCAAGAAAGCAACTCTAACCAGAATGGCGCCGACGATGGCGAGCATTGGTCAGAGGATCTTCCTATTCTAAATGCAGGAAAGAACTCGACGTCAAGTATGTGCTACCCAATCCAATGCGGAGTGAGGGGCGACCATATGACGGAGTGAAAACTAAAAGCAATGCTTGAAAGAAACTACTGAAAGTTGAAACACTCAACACCCAGAATGTGCTTGCTGACCCAGTGTGGGTAAGTAGCGACCATAGGGCGGAGATCTATCTATTACAAACTTCAAATGAAATTGAGCATTACAAAGTCAAATCAACAAGCTGAAGAATGACTGCCAGTACTACTGGTCAGTTTACAATTTAATATCATATGCCTATCAAGATGTTAGAGCTGGAAATATGAATCATTACAATACAATAAAATCTCTCTTGGCTGAGTTCAAGAGGCCACATCAAATCATTACAAATATTGAAATTAACATTCTGTTTTTCTGTTTTCCACAAATCTGTACTTTGTAATTAAAAACAGCAGCCTATGAATTGATTCAAAAGCTCATAGCTCCCTTACAACTCACTCAAATTGCCCAAACTAAGATGCATAAGACTAATATGATGATGGCGCCCAACCCAACAACTTAACCCGGACTCAATATGCAACGAATGTTTAATGCACGAATCCCAAGAAGGCTGAAAAGGTACGGCCTTGCTGAGAAAGGCGATTTCACTTTAAAAAATACTGCAAGCACTATAAAATCTATAAACTGGAGAATATGATTGCTCTTGACAAACAGAGAGAATGAGACGATACCCAGAAAGACTATTTTTGTATTTTTCAAGATATGAGTAAAACATGCAATCTGCTGTAGTAAATGATGCTAAAATGCTGAAACACTAAAATGCCCAAAACAGATTCAACAATGCAAGAAGCTAAACACAATGCTCAAACTAAATGCACTCACAGTACAATGATTCACCACTAGATGTTGTCTTCCAAACACGAAGTGATGCCCAAGCTAGGAGGCCTTCATTCCTCGAAGCAGTCCCAGAGCCAATCCGGCAGCATAACAGTATATTTTCCAAACGATGCCAAAATGATGAACCAAGTCCTCCTTATATAATTTCCTGCTGACTTCATGAAACCCTAATCTCTTCTTCAAGTCAAAACCCTAATCCTTTTTAAGGAATGGCGTCCTTTTTCTTTCAAATTCAATATTGACCATTTTAATTAAATTCGATATTTTAATCATGGCGTCCACTTTAGAGCTTGGTTTTGACTTTAGAAAAATAAGAAATAATCCTTTATGAAGGCGCCACCCTCAAGACCACTTTTTTTAAAACAACTTGAAGTCATCAGACTAGGCCAAGGGGGTCAACGTTATAATATAATATTAAAACGTGACTTTAATTAATTAATACAACTTATCTCTCCAAATGCGCCCCTAAGCCATCAATGAGCAAGCCAACTGATCAAACTGACATAGGAAGTCAACCATGCTGGACCCGACTGTTGAACTGCCAAAAATAGAATTTACTAAAAATAGTAAATTCCGGAAAATGCTCTGAATGCCGAGATGAACATACCCCTGTGAAGCTCTCTGAAAACCCAGAAAGAATCCGCCATTGAATCCATCATCTCTGAGCAATGACCTCCTCAAAAATAGGAAACCCTAATTTATCTTCCGACTAGCCTTCGGGTTCCCAAAGAAAAGGCCAATGGTTACTGGAAAGATTAGGTTTGAGAAGGGGACATTACACCCTCGTAACTTATGCTCAGCAAAGTTTCAGGACTGGATAATTGGTTCACTACGGAGCTGGCTCCGTTTCACGAAACAACTCCAAGAAAGCACTTCTTCAAATTTCAACATCTGATGAGTCAAAATCAAGGGCGCCTTTTTCAAAATGTGCTCCTTTTACTCCAGAGATAGCCATTTTCTCAACTGGCTAAAATATCACTAAACCTCCGGCTACAGGCTGCTGAGTCATCTTCTGATCTGACGGAGACAGGCAACGGAGAGATGGACATAACACGGACAAGATGACCATCTGAGATCACCAGAAAAGAGGCATTTAAGACTCCAAAAGCTTGGGCGCCTTTTGAAAAATGTGCTCCTTTGCTTTTTCCTCAGACCTTCCGAACAAGATTTAACCTCGAGTTCATCTCGTGTTTCTAGCTTCTCAGTAACTCTAATTGACGTGCTAACGGTGCAACGCAAAGTTGGACTAGGTGTGAAACAAACCTCAAAGATGTCATTTGATCAAAAGCCTTCATCTGATCCCTCAAAAAGATGGGCGCCCCTGGCTTAGAGGCGCGCTTTTCCTTCCAATGTTAGCCATTTTTTCATTCTTCTCATTACTCGTTGAATCTCCCGTAACAGGAGCTAAACACGTCCTGCTGACTGGCTGGATAGCTCATCGCAAAGCTGACAGGATCTTAGACAATGTTCTTGGAAGTGACAAACCTCAAAAATAGAATATGGACCTTCAAAAGCTAGGGCGCTTTTTTCAAAATGTGCTCTTTGCTTCAGAGTTTGAAAAATTTGATGATTTTCATCTCGATTTTGAATTTTTCCAAAATTCTCCAGTATCTTCATGACATCAGAATGACTCAAAGTCCATACTTAAATTGCCCCAAAAACAAACTTCTGACATCATTTTAACAAGGTTTAGACTCTTTCAAGCAAAATGCCTTAATGAAGCAAAAAATCTGGTTTGGGTACAACAAGTTGAAATAATAAGATCCAATTCCGATTTGTCTAACATAGAGCCTCCGTTGGGGTACTTTGACATGGATAGTGGAAGTGAAAGCAGAAATGACTGTAATGCCCCTCCATTAAAAATTGATGAATAGATAATACTATAAAAATGTAAATCAATACTAGGATATATTATCTCTTTTGGCCTTGCATGGCAAAATTTTCAGATTGTAAGAACTCTAATGAACAGGACTAATGTATAATCCCTTTTGGGGTTGTTTTTGATAAACTATAATTAATACAAGTGAGGTTAAAATTAGATTAATTCATTTAGTTCAAACGAGTAGATTACATTTGCTTTAATCTTTTTCACTAGATTAAGTTATTTATTTAAAGCATGCAAACACCAAAAACATTTTAAAATCATAATAACAAAGGAATTTAAACATCTTCAACATCTTTGTCCAATCAAACAAAAGCCTTCAAACAAATTCAGTATAAACAAACAAATACATACAAACAAAACATCAAACAACTTTGAGAGTGAAACTTGCAATCTAATGTGCCCTTGGGTTCCACTAGAATTAGAACAAGAGTTACTAAAAGAGGTTTTTCTTGTTCCTATCTCTCTTGCTCAAGCAAATTGACATTTTAGAAGAACCAGTGAGGCAAATCACAATCCCAGCTATTACAAGAACACCTCCACCTAGACAACTAGCACCATTCATACATCTCTCGGTACCTCATCCTTAGGCACCACAAGATCAAACCAACCACCCACTTATCCATTTCAAGGACTCTCAATTCACCTTCTCTTGTCATGAACACAACCATAAACATCCAATCATCCATCCACAATAGTGTGTGCCAAATTTCATGCTGATAGTGGCTATTTAGGACATTGTGGACTAGAATGTGGATTTTGATGGTGATGTAGGTGGTTGGAAAGTCTACTAGAATCCTTTTTTTATGGTATGTTTTTGCTGAGCATGTGGCAGTCTCTGGTGCGATCTAGTTGGGTGTTATTGGCAGTCTTCCTGGCTCTTTTGTTTAGCATTCTTCTCTCTTGGTAGTTCTCGGCTAGCTATGTGTGGGTTATCTGACCTTGTAGTTGTTTTGTACATGTGTATCTCTTTTGACCATTTGTGCCATTTTATCTGCAACTGTTTTATCCTAAGTGAGGACCCCCAAAAATCCCCCACTAATTAATTAAAAAAAAACAGCACCCGCAGTAGCTAAAAAATGTTCACACTCTCTTGCTAAAAGTAGAGACTAGAAAGCATGAGTAAAACACAAAAAACTTAGAATTGGGATTACAAACACAAGGTTAAGCAAATCTAGAGGAAAACACATACAAATTTACAATGACTCCCTTGATGAAATCTGCAATACAAAGTCTGTAACTTTCAATAAAGACAATTAAATTTATTTCCACAACACATAAACAATATCACATAGAAGCTTGAACAATAATTTAAGCAAAAAATAGGCAAAAAAATTACAATTTTAAGAAAATATAACTCCCAAAAAGCACTAATTTATAAGTTTTTTACAATCTTTCACATGAGAAATAATAAAAAAACTAACCAGAACTTCTATGCCATGAATACTTTTCTTGCACACAAACAAGCTTATTATACAATTTTAGCCCACAAATCCAATATCTAAATCAAGAAATCTTTAATGAAAACAGATATCTCTATAAATAGAATTCTAGAAGGAGGTCATCTAAAAAATAGATTTCTCATAATATAATTATCTTCTCATAGATAGTGGCAACTAAAATTAGCATGGGCTATAAAAAGCTCAAGCTAAAAATAGCCAAATTGACACTTGCCTCCTGCCAATGATTCTAATGAAGCTCTTCCCCTCAAACCATGCAAAATTCTCTAAAGAAGAAGACCTAAAACCTGATAGCCAATCATGGTGACTTGAGTTTGATTCCTTCCTCAAAACATGTGCAATTCAATGTCCTATACTTGGATCCTATTCATGATGAAGACAAGTGTTGATCCTTGGGCAACTATGATGGAGCTTGAGGAATCTATCATCAACAACCAACAAAATGCTAAGGAAGTTTGCTTCAAATGCATCCTTTTGTAGACTTTAACTTCTCCATGTAGAGGGTGTGCTTTTGCGTCTTCCTTACACTTTTTGTTATAATTTGGCATTCACTTTGTCACTTATGTGTCTTTCTCTCAACAAGTGCAATTTTTACTTAATTTTTTTATTTGAATTTTGTTACCAACCTCCTAGGGGCACACTTGAGTACTTGGAAGCATTTTTTCATGTTTTCAATTTGATATTTTGACACTTAAGTGAATTTAAGAGCCCCTTGCACTTTTTCATCTAATTTTTCATTGACAACTTGTTATCCAGCCTCTAGGAGTGCACTTGAGCACTTGGGAGAACATTTTCATATTTTCACTTTGATAATTTGACACTCAAGTATATGTAGGCACCACTAGAGGGTATGATACACTTTTGTCATGTTTGCAACTTAAAATTTTGACATTTGAGTCATGAGGGTGGCACCCAAGCGTCTTGGAGTCACGTTTTGATCTAATTTCATTTTAGAACTTTCTTAGATGAGATTGCTACCTGCACCTCATTCTTAAGTTATGAAGATGGTATGGAAGTCAAGATCTACAACAATGTGTAGTGACCAACCCTGGTTTTTTTTATTTTTTTTTGTTGACTATGATGTGTTTGCTGATATGTTTTGTTTGTTCCTTTTTCACATGTTTGCATCATAATAAAGCATGCATAGGAAACATTGCATGGAAAGGAAATTACAATGAAATAACTACATTTTTTCGTATAGAACCATAACAAATCATGATAGCAAATGGAGACAAATGAATTTCAGACTTCAAGATATATTTTCAGACCTGATACAGTGCATTGCAGATTTCATAACAGGCTTATAACAAAAACAAATGCTTGCAAACTCGCATCAAATGATAGATACAATAGTTGCCAATGAACACAATGAGCTTCACGCCATATAACAGCTGCATGGACTCAAAAGAAGGGCAGAATACAGGTCTATACAACAGCAGACCTAATCATGCACAAACCCCAAGAGGCATGGCTCCCTAGGAGGGGCGATTTGCCCTCTAAATTCAATGCTTCAACAATAAATTCAAGTGAGTACTTGAAATGCGGTGCCCAAGAGAGAGAATCCAATGAACCAATGCCCAAAATGATTTGCAAACCACACACGGAGTTATGTATGAGTTTCACCTTCAGACACTGTCAAAATATGAGTTTCTAGAATTCTGGAAATGTAAATCAAACTTCTGAAAATACCCCTAAGCGCCTCCAAAACACCACCAAAATGGAGCATAATCCCAAGCGCACACAAACCAACAATCCCACATCAAAAAACCAAGAAGATCTTCATTGTTCGACCTCCAAATAAAACAGAAATCAGAACTCTGTAAATAGCCAATGTGATCCCTGAAGTAGAATCACCCTTCCCCAACTAGGGTGGATCTTTCACCACCGAAACTAGCTACAAACGGTGAGGGTTTTCGTCCTCAACTCGCAAAAAATAGAACCCTAGAAGCATTCCAGCAGCATTCTATTATGTTGCCAAAAGATAGATGATGAAATGAGAGCCAAAGAGATGCTTTTATAGAGGTAAGAGGGAAATTAGGGCAACCAGGTTCGAAATATTTTCCCTCCAAGACTCCCATGCCCCCCTCCATGAACTTTTGATTTATTTCAAAATCCTTATGTCTCCCGTAGAGTGGCGTCCACCTTTTGAGGCTTATATTTGGCCTTTAAAAAACAACTTATTTAACACTTTTACCTAGGTGTGAGACAAGGTACTTTTTAATGATCCCAAGACCTTCACTTAAGTTATAAAGTGACTTTATAACATAAGTGACGAAAAAATACAAATATTAATTTAATTAACCTTAGACTCACCAACACCCAAACAGGGAATATAACACTGCTAGAGTAACAAAGGCCAAGACCAATTACCGAAAATACAATTATTAAAATTATCAACTACTAAAAATAGTAAGCGTTCCCAAACACCAAATTGGCAAAATCTAAGATGTGCTAAGACTTACTATAAATAGTAACCCCTACCAGAAAAGCACCAAAAACCACCACAAAGTTCATACAGGCTCTGAGTCCCCTAACCAATGCCACTTAGCCTACGAGAACCCTAGAACAAGCTAATGGAGCTCTCCAACTGATTAGGTGCAAGAAGGGGACATTACAGTCCTCCCTCCCCAAGCAATTGCAACTCTAGGTGCTGTAATATTTGTTCACTCTCCCAAGTAGCATCCTCCACTAGCAAATTCTTCCACTTCACAAGATACCCCTTAATCACCCTCTTCCACAAAGTACGCTCCCTCACCTCAATCACAACCTCAAGAAACAATATCAACTTGCCTTCCTCATCCAAAGGAGGCAACTCTGTAGAAGGAACCACATTTTGACCAAGTGCCTTTTTAAGGCGAGAAACATGGAAGATATTGTGCACCTTGCTACTCTCAAGTAGCTCCAACTCATAAGCCACCTCTCTGATCCTCCTGGTGACTCTGAAGGGACCATCAAAATGGGGCTTAAGTTTTTCTAACCCACTTTTCTTGAGAGTGGATTGTTTATAAGACCGCAACCTCAAATAAACCATGTCTCCAACCTCAAAAGCCCACTCAATGCAATACTGATCAGCATACAACTTCTGCTGATTCTGAGCATATTGTATATCATCTCTCAGAGACCTCATGATATCCTAACTCTCCTGAAGAAGATCTTTGGCCTTGGTAACCCTGCAATCTCCAAAGAGCAAATCAACAAAGATGGGAGTTTCATAACCATACAATTCCATGAATGGAGACATCCTCATGGACATATGGAAGGTAGAGTTGTAACAGTTCTCTCCCAAATGCAACCACTTAACCCACACCTTCTACTCCCTTGAAACAGAGTTGCACAAGTAACCTTCCACCCATTTGTTAACCACCTCAACTGGCCCATCAATCTAAGGATGATAGCTAGTGCTAGGAGTCAACTCTGTGCCACATGGTCTAAATAACTTTTGCCAAAACAAGCTCCTGAACTTGTTGTCCCTATCACTAATGATGGTCTTAGGTGTTCCATGAAGCCTAAACATCTCTCTAAAGAACAAATTTTCCACTTGCACCGCTGTATACCCTGCTAGTATGGCAAAAAAGTGAGCAAATTTGGTCAATCTATCCACAACCACATAGATACTATCCTTCCCCTACACCTTGGGGAGCCCTATGATGAAGTCCATTGATATACTTTCCCACTTCTGAGTAGGAAAGGGTAAGGGCTGCAATAAACTAGCAAGGTAAGTATGTTCGTTTTTGTTTTATTGGCACACTTGGCACTCACGAACATACTTGAGAATGTCATCTTTCATCCCTTTCCATTAGAATCTCTCACAGACTTGAATGTATGTCTTATAGTATCCAGGATGACCAACCATAGGAATGTCATGAAAAGCCTTAAAAATCTGCACTCTCATCTTAGATTCAAGAGCTAACCAAATTCTTTCCTTGTAATATAAAAGACCATCCCTTACCTAGTACTTATCATCATGTAATGAACCATCACAAATGTTGTTTGCAAGTGCATTTTTGGCATAATCAGCCTGTATTCTCTCCTTCCAATCTGCTGATATGACTGAAATAGAGCATAAATGTGGCCTTTTAGACAAGGTATCATCCACCACATTCCTCTTCCCTTTGACATATTCAATGTCAAAGTCATACCCCTGAAATTTGCTTACCCATTTTTGCTGCCTCTCATTGAGATCCCATTGATTAAGTAAGTATTTTACGCTGTTATGATCAGTTTTAACAACAAATCTCCCTCCAACAAGGTAGTGTCTGAATTTAGCTAAGGCATGCATGATTGCCAACATCTCCTTGTCATAAATGGAGTATGCTCTCTCACCTCCTCTCAACTTCCTACTCTCAAACACTATGGGATGTTTGTTCTGCATGAGGACAGCTCCTATACCTTCACCCGATGTGGTGTCCCTTGCTAGATTTGGTGTTTATTTTCAGTTTTCTGCCTTGGACATTTCGTCAAACAGTTTGTTGACGAAATCTTTTCTGCTGGTAAATGGTTTTTTGTTTGTTTTCTCTTGAAGTGATGATGAAATACATATAAGAGTCTTGTCTAAGCAATACTGAATGACCTCAAATTGCAACTAGGATGAATATGCAAGTCTTTTAATGAATTCCTAGTGCATATAGATGATTGTCATTCCTTAACATAAACAACAACAGCAGATAGGAATTTTGTCAAACATTTGCCATTCCAACTACAATTTTCATTATAACTTAAATACAAAGTACAGTATGGCAGTAGTTCTTTTAACAAGCATATCATATGCAAGCCATCAAGTTTCTGAGTCTATTGAATTCTAAATGGCCACGGTGTCATAATATCAAGATACTTTGTATGCAAGTCTAATATCAAACTACCTGAGACAAGATTTACAAGACTACAGTGACTGATGTTAAAGCAGCTGTTACAAACTTGTAATTGCTTACAAACACAGTGCAATAAAAATGTAGAACCTGAGAGAGACTAGCAGCAACTTCACATAGTCATGACAATGCAAAAGATGTACAATCATAAATGAAGAGAACCTGGAAATGTATGGACGAAGGCTGCAAGCTCCAGCAATGGGAGACTCAATCGCTTCTTCCACCAATGATGATATGTTGACACGTTATCCTCCAGCTCTATGTGCTTTAAACAAGAACCCCCTTCCAGAACTACGCTAGATGTATTTTGTCTTTATTATTAAAGACGTCCTCCAATAGCCGTTCTCCAAAGTGGCGCACAGGCTGATAATATTATCGGACCTTCCCCAATACTGACGTTTTAGACTTCTGATGTGTTGGAACTTCTCTTTCACAAATGCGAATAGATTGCTAAATGCAACGGCTAAAATAATCTCATCTTTGTCTTTTACAAATTTCGTCCCTATCCCAAGCAGCTCCCATACAATTCTTCCAAATATTTGATTTGCTTGCTTGACTTATTCCAAGCAACTCCCAATTAAAATCGTTGTCTCTCTTTAAATTTCGTCTTTATTCCAAGATAGACAAACTGCGATTTTATCTAAGTGTCGATCCTTTGTCTTTACTAAATGTTCATATACCGTCCACCTCAAATATAATTCTGACGCTTCACTTGTTTGTCTTATCTGCAACATCAAAAGGACGGCCTTCTACAAATATTTGCCTTCTTTGTCTTATTCAAATTGATGCAATCCTACAGTACTGAAATCTACAAATGATAAATTCGATATGCTCCAAATACCTGACTGAAAAGATCTTTCCCAGAATTATTCAATCGATCCCCTATATGCCAAATTTGGTCATTGATGTCAAAGTATTCGCTAAATTGTGTTGTACAAAGAGAAGCTGGAAAATAATATGCATAAACCAAAGAAAGGTCGACAAGTTAGTCACCAATAACGACAAAAAATGTTCGACATGCAAATGAAAAATATCCGTAGAAAGGACGTGATTATTGCATGGACAGGAAATAACGTCTTTTTTAAAAGATGCGATCTGTTTAATCTGTTTAATAAATATTGTGGAAAGATACGACTGTTCAAGTTTCAAAGTTAAGCAGAGATTAAACAAAATGACTTGCTGCTTTGGAAAGGTACAATGTCTAAAAGACATGTTTTTAGATGAAGTCCGATTTTCAAAAGAAAATATAAACTGGCTATGTTGAATAGACGTGCCTATCCAAAACGTTTTCTTCTTCACTAGAAGACGTCTTTATATTATGCTGAGTAAAGAACGCATCCCTTCAGATATGGAAGTCATGAAAATCTCAAGAAGTATGTGTCATTTCTTTTAAATATAGGTTAAAAAGATTTCTGTTTTGCTTGTAAACAGAAAATTAATCAAAGAGAAATTGATTAAGCAAAAGGCACATCTAAAAGGTATGACTAAAGGTGAAAAAGAAAAAGTTGAGTGTTGCAATCTTTGAGCAACCTATATATTTAACTTCTCATTTGAGGCCAGATGTGTGGTTGTGTAAATTAAAAGACTTGCAGATCAGTCAGATTCCTACCTCCTTGTGTGGGCTGAAAGTGATATCTTGGATCACATAGAGCAGATTGGAGAGTTGGGCTTGTGCAGATCAGATTGAGGGCAGTCTCACTTCCATCAAGTCAAGGTTTGGTGCCTTGCATTAGGGGTTGGTGCTCCTTGTAGGCAGGTGTCTACTAAATTCTGGAGAGGTCTAGGTGTTCCTTGTGGAAATTATTCTACTAAATCATCTCATTGTAAATTTGTAGGTTGGTGCCTACTTGAAAAAGAAATTACTTCAATTAAATTGTATCAACTTGTGGAAATTGGATCATATCAAATGGTTGATTGTAATAAAGATTGAAAAGTTTTAAAAATAAAAGTTTGAGATTGATTTACTGATTCACCCCCCCCTCTCAGTAAATCTTTTGTGCTCTTCAATTGGTATCAGAGCAAGGTCCTTCTTTATAGCTTAATCGCTTGAAGGAGATCCTTAAGAGCACTTATGGCAAATCAAAGCAACATGGTGAAAGCACCCATCTTTGATGGGACTAATTATGCATTCTGGAATATCAAGATGGAAGCATACTTGAATGCACTTGGGTTTGATGTGTGGCAATCTGTTGTAGATGGGTATTCACCTCCAGCTACCCCTCCAACGGATCAAGCAGGAAAGAAGAGAAGTGAAGACAATGCAAAAGCTAAGCATGCTCTTCTTTGCAGCCTAACAGATTCTGAATTTACAAAAGTCATGAGGTGCAAATCAGCAAAAGAGA